>BSBM01000047.1:23297500-23575000 GCA_027924585.1 Larix kaempferi | reverse complement strand
GGAAGAAGAGACCTCAAGAAGTCATTGGAGAAGAGAAAGAAAAGAAAAGAATAGACATGATGAATCAGAGGCTTTCTTTGGAAACTAATCCAAATCCAATTACAAAGGATACCACTGTTCATCCTTAATCCACGACAAGAAAAAAGGAAGCATTCAGTAGAGGGACCTTCAATTTCCACAATAGTTGTTGAACAAGCACCCCATGGAAGTAATCAAGAAACAAAATGTAGGTGCTCATTAGGGGATGTTTCAATTCCCACTTCAAGTCAAAGTGCTAAGTTACCATCTTAAGATGAAGCTCATGAAGAAACACAAAATTTGTTCACCTCTTGTGGTTATACAAGTGATGAAGTCAGAGAGGCGTTGGACATGGAGCCTACTGTTGAAGAAGAAAATGTTATCCAGACCATCGATGAGGATGTTGGACTTCCACCATCCAACTACCAGGAAGAGAATGAAGGACAACAAGCTACTACTGAAACGCCAGAGCATCTTGGTGATGCGCTACATGGTAGAATTCCAACCCCCTTACCTCCATTAGCAAGCACACGTCGAAGAACTCTGAAGTGTATACAAGTTGATGAAAATCTCCTCAATTCCATTGAATGTATGCTATCTAAATGCAGTATTGCTTATCAAAATCAATAGATACTTGATAAATATTTTGTTTCTAAATGTGATGGAGATAATGTAGATTATTTTTATCATTGTTAAAATCTAGGGGCATGAATATTGTTAGGAAAAAGTTAGGGATAAGGATGATTAAGAATTATGAACCAAGTTCTCATATAGTTAAAAGCTTAGTAGATGCATTTGGTAAAATTGGTAAGAACACACGTTCAAAGGACCGCAATGTGGCTCGTTGTGTGTTGTCACAAGCAATTGTAAATAAGAACACCAGGGTCCTTTGTTTTCTCAAGCCTACATCCAAACTAGTTAATTTGAATGTAAAAACCCTCCGTAGGTATTCTATTAGAAGGGAACATCTTAACACAACCGATCAGACATATTTTGGGGCCTTTATTGGTCGGTTGCCACGTCGTGACATGAAGCTAGTTGATGCAGTAAAGGGACTAGTGCAGAGTTTTTGGCACGATCACACAAGGCCTTCTTCAAACCGGAAGGATGTGCTAAAACTGAGAAGGGGTTCAAAGGATATTGAACCACATACTAAGCATCTTCTTGATATAACACAGACAGAACTATATGAGAAATTTAGGAATGAACATAGACAATTGAACTTGGGGCAAAGATATTTTGAGAAATGTAAGCCATGGTATGTTAGAATAAATACTCTTCGTAACACTTCTTGTTGTAGATACCACGTAGAATATGAATATTACTATGAAACATTTTTGTACCTTCGTCGTGTGTTGTATACTAACCATGTGTAGGATTGCTCCCTAACAATACCACCGACTTCATTAGGAGAATTCATTCATAGCATCATGTGCAATAGGCCTAAGGGGCAAACATACTATGCGAACTCTTGTTTGGATGGAACATGCTCCAACTGTGCTGGAATGGTATTATTGAGCCAATGTATGCACGAGAGTGGAGACAGTGAATTTGGGAAAATGGTTATAGACATGAAAAGTTTCAAATATATCAGCTATGAAATAGTCCCAGGGAAAGAAAGCAAAAAAATACAATTGGTGACATCTCAGGTATGCATTTATATCTATAAAATTATGTTTGAACATTTACATTTCAATCCTTACTTACAAAAAAAATTGATATTGAGATCATTTTGTGTCACCAGGTACAAGCTAGTGACTTCGTCGAGGAATTTATTGAAAAGACACATCAATATGTTCAGCATGTCCACTTGGCACGATGGCAGGATGAGAAGTTTAGAATATGCAAAGATACATTTCATTGTGGTACTATACTTTCAGTTGTTGATTTTGCCGAAAACTACACTCTGCAACCTCAAAATGAGATCCAAAGTCAGTATTATCACTCTGAGCAGGTTTCCTTGATGGTCCATATCACATATAGGCATGGCCCAAATAGAAATGAAGAGCAAAGAGAAATTCTGAAGGAATATCACTTCTACATAAGTGATGATAGGTGCCACGACTTCCACTATGTACGTCATTGCATCATCATGTTCTATGATCACTTGAAGGGAAGGAACATACAGATGGATCGACACTGGATTTGGTCTGATGGATGTGCTGGTCAGTTAAAAAATGCATGCATATTTCAATGGTTGTGTTCATTGCATAAAAACTACAAAGTGCCACATATGTAGAACTATTTTGAGACTGGGCATGGTAAAAGAGAGCATGATGGAGCTAGAACATGTGTCAAAATATCCATACGAAGAGAGGAATTGAAGGTATCTACAGAATCTACTATTCGAAATGCTCAATCTATAGTTAGGTGGTGCACGTCAGTAATGGGAGAGGAATCAACTATGCGAGTAGAATCCACAAGAAAGAGACATGTGGAGAGATTTTTTTGGGAGGTGGTAGACATAGATCGTTCACATGCATGGGAATGCAAGATTGTGCCTAGGACTCATGGCTTCAATTCGGTTCGAAGCTCTAATAACCCAGTATTTGAAATTTGGACTAGAAAACTCGCTTGTTTTTGCCCGCCTTGTTGTGATGGTGACTGTGATGGGTGTGAATCATTGGATTGGGTTGATGGATGGGATCGCATATCATTTCCACTTGATCAGCGTGCAATTTTTGAGTTAACTCCGTTGGAAGAAGACCAATCATCTATTTCTATAGATTTTGATCATGTCTTAGACCTTGTACAACCTGGTATGATGCATTTCCTTAACATTTTTTTGTTTATTTACGTAGTCTTCAAATGCACATTAATGGCCTTGTATTGCACGAAAAATATTTTGATCATATACCTACAATCATATTATGCAGGGCACATATACACAGTGGTTTCCTCAAAAGATAGTGGATGGGGTGGTGATTACTAGTTGGCACACTGTATAGATGGAAAGAAAACCCTCATTATGTCCATGATTGACGATGAAAACAACCACTTCCCAATCGGGTCTATGGTTGTTAAAAGTGAATACTTGACACGGGACAACAATGCAAGAAAGAAGGGTGGATATGTTTACAGGGATTACAAACCAGGTGCAAGTGTGTATCACTTTACCAACTTAATCATTGGTACAAACCTCCAGGTACGAACAATGCCTAACCGAAATTCATTGAAGGTATGCTACTTCTTACCGGATACAGAGCACGGGAGACTAATGGAGACCATCAGTATAAGAGATGATCTGGAGGGCTTGGTTGTATGATAATAGGTGGGATCTAGCATGATGAGGTATGTTACATACTTTTAATACTATACTGTTTATACTATTTGCAATTGAATATTGATATATGCTCAATTTTCTCATGTATGTTGTTTATGAATATGTCAATTTTGTGTTCTTGATATGCCAAATTTACGTTTATGTTGTTTATAAATATGCCAAAAGTTCTCTTGTATGTCAAGTTTATGAATATGCCATTTTTTACATATGATCAATAAACCCTAAGATTATGGGATTGGGTAGAGTTAGATGAAACTTTCCTTGGGTGCTCTAATGCTAAGACTTAAACTATGATCAATAAAATTTGACTTTGGAATTTGTAAAATAAACTTGGTTTTTCCTCCATAGATTGTTTGCCTCATAACTCCACACAATATGTTTTGATACAGTTAATGCTCAGTCCTTCAAGTTGCATAGTTAGAAAGAGTATGCATTGCATTTGTCTCTCAATTTGTTTGATTGAATACACATACATTTTGTAATGGGATCATAACATAGCTAATCTGGATTGTTTATGTGGATGGAGACACCCATCAACCATTGATGCCTAGATCTCTACACAAAGTTGATTATCCCCAACCCAAAAAACTCTTATATTATGTTTATTATGTTGGTTATTGGCTTCACCCAACAAAATTATATTTAACAATACACATATTCATTGATTTGGTTGCCCATGATCAATGCTCACTATATTTAACAATACACTTATATTAAATTTAATTCATGTCTTGTTAAATATTTCATAATGAAATAGCTATTTGAGAGCACCACCTTAGACCAAGCCATACCATTAATATAAAATGTACATTAGAGAAATGACCTAATTCAATTTCTTTCTATAACTCTAACCCTAACCCTCATCCTCACCCTACCACTAAACCATATATACCCTTTAGATACTTCCTCCAATATGTCCTAATCTTCCTACAAGTAACACTGGGTCTCTTCACCCTCTCCACAATGGTGCCACTATCATGAAACTCAAAAGCTTGATAAATTTACTGAGCAAAACCCTTCATCATCATTGTCATCTCTAGGTTCATCATCGACATCTCCATCATCATCATCATCTTCATCTCTAAGTTCATCATCAACATCTCCATCATCATCATCTTCACCACCATCACCATCATCATCAACATCTTCATCATCACCACCATCATCATCATCATCAACATATTCATCATCATCAACATATTCATCATCATTGTCATCTCTAGGTTCCTCATCAACATCTCCATCATCATCATCATCTTCTTCATCATCATCTTCATCACCATCACCATCACCATCACCATCAACATCTTCATCATCATCACCATCATCATAATCATCAACATCTTCATCATCATTTTCATCTCTAGGTTCCTCATCACCATCACCATCAACGTCTTCATCATCATCACCATCATCATCATCATCACCATCCCATCACCATCACCATCCCATCGCCATCTCCACCTTCATCACCATCACCATCACCATCACCATCACCATCAATGTCTTCATCATCATCACCATCACCATAAGTGCCCGGTGGATGATTTTGCAAAGTTGACCCCTGTGTGCAAAAATTGCACACTCCCTTACTGAGAAAAACCCTAGTTTCGAAAATGGATCTACAAGATGACACCTAGGCCATGGTATTGGAGGAGAGGGGCACCCCTAGCACTATCCCGATGCCCTGAATCTAATGGAGTTGATGGTTTGTCGATCCGAGCCACGATCGTCATTCTATGGCTTGTTCTGTCTCGCATCCAAATGGCCTTGAGGGACACTTGTTGTATACCTACCGGGGGCATAGAATGATGACCATGCAACAAAACCGGGTTCCGGGGAGTCCTGGAAGTGTGTCTAGGAAGGTTCCAGCTGGGAACGCTAGCCATAAGTGCCTGAAGGATGATTTTGAAAAGTTGATCCCAGTGTGCAAAATTGCACACTCCCTTACTGAGCAAAACCCTAGTTTCGAAAATGGACCTAGAAGATGACACCTGGGCCATGGGACTAGAGGAGAGGGGAACCACTAGCACTATCCCGATGCTTTGAATCGAACGGAGTCAACGGTTTTTCGATCCAAGCCACGGTCGTCATTCTATGGCTCGTTCTGTCTCGCATCCAAAAGGCCTTAAGGGACACCTGCTGTATACCTACCGGGGGCATAGAATGACGACCGTGCAACAAAACTGGGTTCCGGGGAGTCCTGCAAGTGTGTCTAGGAAGGTTCCATCTGGGAACACTATCCATAAGTGCCCGGAGGATGATTTTGCAAAGTTGACCCCTGTGTGCAAAAATTGCACCCTCCCTTACTGAGCAAAACCCTAGTTTCGAAAATGGACCTACAAGATGACACATGGGCCATGGGACCACAGGAGAGGGGCACCCCTAGCACTATTCCAATGCCCTGAATCCAATGGATTCAACGGTTTGTCGATTCGAGCCACGATCGTCATTCTATGGTTCGTTCCGTCTCGCATCCAAAAGGCCTTCACGAACACCTGCTGTATACCTACCGGGGGCATAGAATGATGACCGTGCAACAAAACTGGGTTCTGGAGAGTCCTGCAAGTGTTTATAGGAAGGTTCTAGCTAGGAACACTAGCCATAAGTGCTCGGAGGATGATTTTGCAATGTTGACCCCCGTGTGCAAAAATTGCACACTCCCTTACTGAGCAAAACCCTAGTTTCCAAAATGGACCTACAAGATGACACTTGGGCCATGGGACCGGAGGAGAGGGGCACCCCTAACACTATCCCTATGCCCTAAATCCAACGAAGTCGATGGTTTGTCGATCCGAGCCATGGTCATCATTCTATGGCTCGTTCCATCTCGCATCCAAAAGGCCTTCAGGGACACCTACTGTATACCTACCGGGGGCATAAAATGACGACCGTGCAACAAAACTGGGTTCTGGGGAGTCCTACAAGTGTGTCTAGGAAGGTTCTAGCTGGGAACACTAGCCATAAGTTCTCGGAGGATGATTTTTCAAAGTTGACCCCCGTGTGCAAAAATTGCACACTCCCTTACTGAGCAAAACCCTAGTTTCCAAAATGGACGTAGTGTGATAAGTACGCATTTTAGGTTTCAGCGAATTCAAATATGACTCAGAGTCTCTTGCTTTGTGGGTCATTTACTAAGGTTTTTCGTTTTACATTGCATTTCTATTGGATATGTACTTCAAAAAGTGGTTCCAAATAGATGCATGGATGTGGAAGCTGTGTTTGCCATCTTTGTCTCAAGTATGAGAAGGCATGGCCATATCAGGCTCTTTAGGAATTGAAACATAGTATGATACAATCCTTAGGTATGGAATTCAATAAAAAATTTATCCATACTGTTGGGGAAGAGAAGATAGGAGATCATGCTCAGAAGGATTTGGCGAGCATTTCATTCCAGGTCGAGCTATTCCATTCATTGCCGAGGAATTTGAGGCTGAAAAGGATCTGGTAAGCATTCGTTTTTCAAAAGTGGTTCAGAGGCTCTTGCATCTTGGAAGTGACCAAGAGTATCTTGCAGTGTGATAAGTATGCATTTTAGGTTTCAGTGAATTCAAATATGACTCAAAGTCTCTTGCTTTGTGGGTCATTTATTGAGGTTCTTCGTTTTACATTGCATTTCTATTGGTTACGTACTTCAACAAAGTGGTTCCAAATAGATGCATGGATGTGGAACCTGTGTTTGCCATCTTTGTCTCAAGTATGAGAAGGCATGGCCATATCAGGCTCTTTAGGAATTTAAACATAGTATGATACAATCCTTAGGTATGGAATTCAATTAAAATTTTATCCATACTGTTGGGGAAGAGAAGATAGGAGACCATGCTCAAAAGGATTTGGCGAGCATTTCATTCTAGGCCGAGCTATTCCATTCATTGCCGAGGAGTTTGAGGCCAAAAAGGATCTGGTAAGCATTCATTTTGTGAAGACGAGATTGCATTGAAGGAAACTGAGCAAAACCTAGTTTATGAAATGAATGCACAAAGAAGTCACTAGGACATGAGAAGACAAGGGAGAGGCCCCCCTAGAGGTAATCGCACGCCAGGAGACCAACGGAGTCGACAGATCGTCGATCTGACCTCCGATTTCCGAGTTATGTCAGGTTGCAAGTCGCGTGAAAATGTCGTTCAGGGACACTTGGTGACTTTCGATCCAGGAGCGAAAAAGAAAATGGAGCAGCAAGATTGCATGTCGTTGCCTCCTGCAAGTATGTATGGGAAATGCCGACGTGGGAACACTACCAACACTGGCTCGGTGGAGGGTTTTGTAGAGTTGACCCACCAATGCGAGATTGCATTGAAGGAAACTGAGCAAAACCCTAGTTTACGAAATGAATGCACAAAGAAGTCATTGGGCCATGAGAAGATGAGGGAGAGGTCCCCTTAGAGGTAATCGCATGCTAGGAGACCAACGGAGTCGACGGTTTGTCGATCCGATCTTCGGTTTCCGAGTTATGTCGAGTTGCAAGTCGCATGAAAATGTCATTCAGGGACACTTGGTGACTTTCGGTCCGAGAACGTAAAAGAAAATGGAGCAGCAAGATTGCATGCCATTGGATCCTGCAAGTGTGTATGGAAAATGCCGACGTAGGAACACTACCAACACTGGCTCGGTGGAGGGTTTTGCAGAGTTGACCCACCAATGCGAGATTGCATTGAAGGAAACTGAGCAAAACCCTAGTTTACAAAATGAGTGCACAAAGAAGTCACTGGGACATGAGAAGACGAGGGAGAGGCCCCCTAGAGGTAATCGCATGCCAGGAGACCAACGGTGTCGACGGTTCATCGATCCGACCTCCGGTTTCCGAGTTATGTCGAGTTGCAAGTCGCATGAAAATGTCGTTCAAGGACACTTGGTGACTTTCATTCTGGGAGCGAAAAAGAAAACGGAGCAGCAAGATTGCGTGTCATTGGCTACTGCAAGTGTGTATGGGAAATGCCAACGTGGGAACACTACCAACACTGGCTCGGTGGAGGGTTTTGCAGAGTTGACCCACCAATGTGAGATTGCATTGAAGGAAACTGAGCAAAACCCTAGTTTACGAAATGAATGCACAAAGAAGTCACTGGGCCATGAGAAGACGAGGGAGAGGCCCCCCCTAGAGGTAATCGCATTCCAGGAGACCAACGGAGTTGACGGTTCGTCGATCCCACCTCCGGTTTCTGAGTTATGTTGAGTTGCAAGTCACATGAAAATGTCGTTCAGGGACACTTGGTGACTTTCGGTCCAGGAGCGAAAAAGCAAACGAAGCAGCAAGATTGCATGTCGTTGGCTCCTGCAAGTGTGTATGGGAAATGCCGACGTGGGAACACTACCAACATTGGCTCGGTGGAGGGTTTTACAAAGTTGACCCACCAATGCGAGATTGCATTGAAGGAAACTGAGTAAAATCCTAGTTTACGAAATGAGTGCACAAAGAAGTCATTGGGCCATGAGAAGACGAGGGAGAGCCCCCCTAGAGGTAATCACATGCCAGGAAACCAACAGAGTCGACGGTTCATCGATCCGACCTCCAGTTTCTGAGTTATGTCAAGTTGCAAGTCGCATGAAAATGCCATTCAAGGACACTTGGTGACTTTTGGTCTGGGAGTGAAAAAGCAAACGAAACAGCAAGATTGTGTGTCATTGGCTCCTACAAGTGTGTATGGGCAATGCTGACGTGGGAAGACTACCAACACTAGCTTGGTGGAGGGTTTTGCAGAGTTGACCCAGCAATGCGAGATTGCATTGAAGGAAACTTAGTAAAACCCTAGGTTACGAAATGAATGCACAAAGAAGTCACTAGGCCATGAGAAGACGAGGGAGAGGCCCCCCTAGAGGTAATTGCATGCTAGGAGACCAACGGAGTCGACGGTTCATCGATCCGACCTCCAGTTTCCGAGTTATGTCGAGTTGCAAGTCGCATGGAAATGTCGTTTAGGGACACTTCGTGACTTTTGGTCCGGGAGCGAAAAAGAAAATGGAGCAGCAAGATTGTGTGCCATTGGATCCTGCAAGTGTGTATGGGAAATGCCTACGTGGGAACACTACCAACACTGGCTCGGTGGAGGGTTTTTCAGAGTTGACCCACCAATGCGAGATTGCATTGAAGGAAACTGGGCAAAACCCTAGTTTACAAAATGAATGCACAAAGAAGTCACTGGGCCATGAGAAGACGAGGTAGAGGGCCCCCCTAGAGGTAATCGCACGCCAGGAGACCAACGGTGTCCACGGTTCGTCGATCCGACCTCTAGTTTTCGAGTTATGTCGAGTTGCAAGTCGCATGAAAATGTCGTTTAGGGACACTTGGTGACTTTCGGTCTGAGAGCGAAAAAGCAAACAGAGCAGCAAGATTGCGGGTCTTTGGCTACTGCAAGTGTGTATGGGAAATGCCGATGTGGAAACACTACCAACACTGGCTCAGTGGCGGGTTTTGCAGAGTTGACCCACCAATGCGAGATTGCATTGAAGGAAACTGAGCAAAACCCTAGTTTACAGAATGAATACACAAAGAAGTCACTGGGCCATGAGAAGATGAGGGAGAGCCCCCCCTAGAGGTAATTGCACGCTAGGAGACCAACGGAGTCAATGGTTCATTGATCTGACCTCCAATTTCTGAGTTATGTCGAGTTGCAAGTCGCATGAAAATGTCGTTCAGGGACACTTGGTGACTTTCGGTCCGGGAGCGAAAAAGAAAATGAATCAGCAAGATTGCATGCCGTTGTCTCTTGCAAGTGTGTATGGGAAATGTCGACGTGGGAACACTACCAACACTGGCTCGGTGGAGGGTTTTGCAGAGTTGACCCACCAGTGCGAGATTGCATTGAAGGAAACTGAGTAAAACCCTAGTTTATGAAATTAATGCACAAATAAGTCACTGGGCCATGAGAAGACGAGGGAGAGGCCCCCCTAGAGGTAATCTCATGCCAGGATACCAATAGAGTTGACAGTTCATTGATCCGACCTCCAGTTTCTGAGTTATGTCAAGTTGCAAGTCGCATGAAAATGCCGTTCAAGGACACTTGGTGACTTTTGGTCTGGGAGCAAAAAAACAAATGGAGCAACAAGATTGCATGCCATTGGCTCCTGCAAGTGTGTATGGGTAATGTCGACGTGGGAACACTACCAACACTAGATCGATGGAGGTTTTTGTAGATTTGACCCACCAACGCGAGATTGCATTGAAGGAAACTGAGCAAAACCCTAGTTTACGAAATGAATGCACAAAGAAGTCACTGGGCCATGAGAAGACGAGGGAGAGGGACCCATAGAGATAATCGCATGCTAGGAGACCAATGGAGTCGACGGTTCGTCGATCTAACCTCCGGTTTCTGAGTTATGTCGAGTTGCAAGTCGCATGAAAATGTCATTCTGGGACACTTGGTGACTTTCGGTCGGGGAGTGAAAAAGCAAACGGAGCAGCAAGATTGCATGCCGTTGGCTCCTGCAAGTGTGTATGGGAAATGCTGACGTGGGAACACTACCAACACTGGCTCGGTGGAGGGTTTTGCAGAGTTGACCCACCAATGCGAGATTGCATTGAAGGAAACTAAGCAAAAACCTAGTTTACGAAATGAATGCATAAAGAAGTCACTAGGCCATGAGAAGATGAGGGAGAGCCCCCCCTAGAGGTAATCGCATGCCAGGAGACCAACGGAGTCAATGGTTCGTCGATCCGACCTCCGGTTTCCGAGTTATGTTAAGTTACAAGTCACATGAAAATGTCGTTCAGGGACACTTGGTGACTTTCAGTCCGGGAGCGAAAAAACAAACAGAGCAGCAAGATTACATGTTGTTGTCTCCTGCAAGTGTGTATGGGAAATGATGACGTGGGAACACTACCAACACTGGCTCGGTGGAGGGTTTTGCAGAGTTGACCCACCAATGCGAGATTGCATTAAAGGAAACTGAGCAAAACCCTAGTTTACGAAATGAATGTACAATGAAGTCACTAGGCCATGAGAAGATGAGGGAGAGGGCCCCTTAGAGGTAATCGCATGCCAAAAGACCAACGGAGTCGATGGTTCGTCAATCCAACCTCCGGTTTCCAAGTTATGTTGAGTTGCAAGTCGCATGAAAATGCTGTTCAGGGACACTTGGTGACTTTCGGTCCTCCTAGGGTTTCTGTTTTTTAAGGATTGTATAATTTCCTTCTTGACAACTCACCTCTTATACCATGTTAAATTTTTGATACTTGATCTAGATAAATGCTTTATACCAATTATAACCATTAGTTCAATGCATAAATTTAACCATAAAACATTTACATAAAGAATTTAACATGTAGGATCTAGTCAAGAGTAGAAGGCACTTTATTTCTTGAATCCTGAGGTAACGTTTGTTCCTTTCACCAATGTTGCTTTGAGCACTTGTATGTAGTTACTCATATGTAGTGTTGAATCTAATTGTACAAATAAATGTTGGGGGTTGATGAAATGTGTAGCATGTATTGCACTTAGTTTTATTAAATTACACTTGAACATTGACTTAACTTGTAATTTAATCATCCAAACTCAGAAATTTTAATTAGACCTATCCAATTAGTGTGAATGAGTGAGTTCATTGAAACCTTAAAATACATTGTATTGCACTTAGTTTTATTAAATCACACGAGCAAGAACTTTGACTTAAGTTGTAATGATCATCCAAAATCACAATTTTTAATTAGATATCCAATTAGTGTGCATGTAGTGAGTTCGTTGAAACCTTTAAATATAATAGTTTATTCTTTTGACATAGCGCATTCATGAGTAATAGATAATCCACACAAATCAACACAATAGATTGACACAAGAACATGTGGAAACCGAATAACAAATACAAAGTGAAATGTATCATTTATTTATAAGTGAAATGTCAATGTACATGTCTCCAAAAGTACATGTATCCAAATGTATCCAAAAGTACATGTATCCAATGAAGTCAATGTATATGTCTCCAAAAGTACATGCACAATGAAGTCAATGTACATGTATCCAAAAGTACATATATATCCAAAGGTATCCAAAAGTACATGTATCCAAAACTATCCAAAACTATCCAAGCCACATGTACATGTATCCAAATGTACATATATCCCATAAGACACATCAAAACTCAAGCTTCCTCTTGTTCTTTCCCGGCGTTGATCCTCTAGGAACATCTCTAGGATCAGTGTGCATCTCTGGATCCTCCAAATTAAATATCAATTGTTAAATTCAACTAACTATGTACTAATACATTAGCTCAACAATTAACTCAACAATCATCAACATGTGCATGAAAATTGCATGAAACACTTGGTCACTAATGGACATCTCACCTCAACGAGAGACTATGGCAAAGGGGATTGCATTCCTTGTGTAGCAGATGGAGTTGTTGGTTGAACATCTAGGATGGTCACAACCATGGTCGAACCAGGGGGGCGAGGAACTGCTCCTGCTGGTGGTGGTTACAATCAAAAAATGTTGAAGTAGTTAGACATGCATGAATAAACAATAGACAACAATAATAAACTATGTAAAGATCATGTTGAAATAGTTACATACCTCTATGTGACCAGTTGCCATTGCAGATGCAACATTGACTGCTGCATCAACCATTGATGCAAGGTTTTCAATAGACAAATCTGGTTCTTGATGCAGTAAACATGCAATTCAAACATTAACAAAAATGATTTATGCACTGCATTTCAAGTTAACCAACAAATATCATCGAAGGATATACATTACCATGGTATTAGTAAGCCCATGGTCGTGGGTAGCTGTAGTCTTGCTAGGAGTAGGCCTCCTCACATACACACGACCCTTGTTCACGAATGGCCTAGGAGGAGATACAAATCCAGGCAATGGTCCAGATGTCTGGGTTGGTGCCTACAATCAGCAAGTGTTCATGTAGTTAGACATGCATGATTCAATGAACAAACATGTATTTAAAAAATGACATTTTTAATTATTTACCTAGAGCCCAGATGTTTCCTTGGACGATACGACCATGGATGCTACCTCCACATTGGATTGCCCCAGTGAAGGATCTGCCATCTGCAAGTTTAATGATTGTAAATATTAGACTGTAGATAGCATTAGTGAACTAACATGTAAAGTATGTGGAAATTAACAAATTAACAAGTATTAAAAAACTAAAATTTTAAAATGTTTACCTCGGTGTGAGATACGACAATGGGTGCTATATAAGAGGGGCCTACCAACTGGGTAGCATCATAAATCCCTCCACAAACAATGGGATTAGTGTATGGAATGTCATGCCCCCCTGTAGATTCTAGAACATCTGACTCTGGGGCGTCCCTGCCGGCATAAAGCATCAACTGCAAGTTCACAAAATTAATATATTAGCTCAAACTATATATATGTGTACAAAGAGGAAAATAAAAAAGAATTTATTACAATTAACCATCTACATACCTCACTCAAAAACCCACTGAAGGCAACATCTGAGGCAAGACCATAGCAGGTACGACCACACAATGTGCACTCGTGAGGCTCAATACTAGGTTGGGGATGTGCCAATGGTCTTGCACTAGAGGATGGTCCTGCATTAGATGATGGTCCTGCATGGTGACAACCTGGTGTATGTACCACACTAGGGACATATGTCCCTTCCTCACCCATATGCTGAACCATAGTTCCATGGAGAACAACCGCCCATGCCAAACTCAGAAATGCATCACGTGTCTGTGGAATAACACGATGTGCAGGTGGGACATCTGGCCCAGGAAACTGCCTGCGAGGTGCAGGGATAGGGCGATCATGGTCTCGAAGCCTCGCATTGGGTCGGTTTTGGGGCATCCCCCCACCGATCCCCTGAAACTGCAACATATCAAAATAGTTTACGTGTTTATGTAACATGAACTCTGCATACATCTTTCGAAAGGAATACAGGGGAATTTCCCTATTGTTATGTGGTGGCATGATATATCAAAAACCATGTACCATCTATCCATCCAGTTATCAACAAATGGTTGAAATGTGCACCACTCAATAGAGATATGAGGCCTGTTTTCATTTGGAATTTCCCCCGACCGAGAGTCCCTAAACAATGTAAATATGAGCTCTTTGGATATTTTCAACTTTTTTATTGCAGTGTAGTCTATCCCATCAACATATTGTTGTCTTTTTCTTTCTCTATATGATGTGATATCATATAGTACATTGCTAGATTGTGAAATGGTGTCAACAATTGCATCCAGAGTTGATGCAAGTGAGCGACGAATCCTGTCACCACCACTAAAAGCTGCACTAATGCCCCTCAACTGGGCAAGATCAATCAGTATCTCGGCATTTTGTCCATAGCCGCAACTGCAATAAAAACATCAAAATGAAAATCATTAGAAACATATACATGGTATATAATGACGTCTCTTCAAAATTGAAAATGTATTAAATCAAATTCAAGTAAGCACTTTAATGGCATTCACTTACATACATTTAAAACTTAAAACTTAAAACTAAACATTTAACAATTAAAAAGTAAGTTTCGTTCAACTTCTTTCTAGAAGTTAAGGCACTTCTTAACCCTCATTGGTGACTTTTACATGCAAACTTGGGTTTAAACTTCTTAGAATTTAGGAGTGTTATTTTGACATGTTTTGGCCTTTACGTTCCTTGCATAAAACAATATTTCCATCAACTTCATAAGCTAACATTAAATTTATTGATTTCAACATATTATGCCTTGTGGTTAGAGGGGAGGACAAAGTGGCATGGAATGAAATGGATATGTATGAGTTTGTCTTGCCAATATGAGTACATATACTTGAGATGACTATCAATGATTAAAATGTTGAATAATCAACTAGATATTGTGACTATAATGACAATAACAACAATGTCAACTTAATAAGATATCACAAGTGGAATATGATAGTGTTATCTCAGAATTATCACATGTATATTTATTAATGATCCAAGTATTATGATATGTGATTGATATGACAAGATGGTTGATTAGGAGGATGAAGATTAAGTTGAGATAGAACAACTAAATTTAAATGTTATAGTCATAGGACTGTGACTACATTCATTTAATGAATAAGTAAGAATAGGATATGACTTTTTAGGCTTAGAAAGATGGTTAAGGTAACATGCCCGGCGGCATGTCAGATGGTAAAACTCATACCCGTGTCTTAAACAGTCTTTAAGAGGGATGGAAGTTTATGATAGATGTAGGGTTAGGACAACATCCAAGGGAAGAAGGGCTGAGATAGGTAAGAATGTTAGAAGGGTTTTAGGATAGGTTTCTAGGAGTAGTTACTAGGTCAGGGCTGTAGGTCTTTCTGAGTGTAGATTAGGATTGTTGGATATATAAACGATAGGGGTGAGGGACTATTAGGATATGTGAGGCAAGAAAAGGGGTGATACAGGGCTGCCACCAATCCTCTAAATATCATTGACTCGACCATGGTTGGGAACACTCTCACGACACACTCTAGGTAGTTCATGGGTGTTCACCATTTCCATTGTTCTATAAACATGGAAACCAACCAAAAGTGACATGGGAAAATGGGGAAATTGTGGATTGGAATACAATTGGTTGTAGATGAGCTTAAAGACTCGACATGTCTTTGAGTTGAAATGATGGTCCCTGAGCGTTGAGTAGATTGATCGATGGTGTGGATAGGGCAGGCCCGAGAGGCACTTTGTTAGTGTGGTTTGGCATTTAGTTAAGGGTGCTTAACTAAGAGGCAATGTATAGCTACGTACACTTGTGATGAAATTTTGATTATGTTCATGGACAAATGATTGTGATGAAATTTTGAGAAATCAAGTTACTAATTTTTTATGCATATTTTCTATTCATGCTTGTGCATGCATTTCATCTTGTTATGGCCATTTCCGAGGAAACTTATTCAATTAGTATAATGGGGAAATGGCCTTTGAGGGTTGGAAATTTGGGTTTCATGTGGATGGATACATTGTATAAAGGGAGGAGTTCTATTGTTTTCGATTTTTGGTTGCATTAGGAATTTTGAGTTCTTGAAAAGGGATTCATTTTAAGTATTCACTCATCTTGGTTGAGGGAGATGTGAATTTAATTAGAGATTGGGTTATTTCCAATTTGATAAATATTACAAAATTAGGTTGTTTTAAACTATAGAAAAAGGTAATTTAGGTTTAGAATTGACAAATAAATGGTATGGATGAATGAATTACCTGATTAGATGACAATCCACTGGTGAATTTGCCTCCCCTCCAATGAAATCCAACTCCTCCAATACTCTAGGGCACGTCGTCCAAGCTCGAATTCGCGTATTTGATCCGTGAAATGCGCCGTGGGTGATTGGGGGTGGTCGAGACTGTGTATTTAAATTGATTTTAGATTTAAAAAACGCGTACACGTTTTGTAGTTCTATAACATATACGCGTTATATTTACCTATCCTACATGTCTAGTGACATGTCAAGCTGGGGTTTTACCATACCAAGTGCTAGGTGTCAGAAACGCGTTATATTTTTATGTAACATGAATGTGTTTTCAAAAACTAGGATTGCATCTAAAAGGTCCCTCATCTTCTTGCACACACCCTCATATTTAATGTGATGCCACTTTTTGCAAGAATTATTAAAAGGTGTTTTATGTGGCATTTAAGTCAGACAACGAAATTGTTAAACAACTTGTATAAATTGTAGCTTTGAGTTTTTGTAGCGACGATGATCCATGTTCTTCAAGATGGGTAGCCTTATGTTTCCTGATAGTGGTTGATCCTCTCAGGCGTTGGACATTAATGTGACTTAAACGAAGTTAAGGTGTACTTGGTGGGTCGTCTCACAATAAATAAAATTAAGCTTTCTGTTTTTTATTATATACTGACATACATATATATAATTTTTAAAAATAATTAAATACCATGACCATTGTTTATACATTTGATAATGGTGCTGTAAGAACTAATGAGAGACAACTTGGACTTTAGTTTAAATTTTAAAAAGAAAATGTCTCTTCAAGGGGGTAAAAATAAATCTTACTATTAAAAATAATTTTTATTGAGAAGGAAATATAATATCACATTTATATAAATATTTTAAATTGGTATCAAGAATGAGATGAAATATGATATAAAAAATTAAATTTATGATATAATTTTTTATTGTTTGTTTTAGGATGGTTTGAATTAATTGTTATTTAAGAATTTATTATAGAATTTATAAAAAAGTGAAAGGTAATTTACTATAAAGTTTATAACAAAAAATAAAGGTAGTTTACTATCAAGTTTATAATAAAAAATAAAGTATGCAATTATTCAGTTTTAAGGAGAAATAATTAACTCTGGTTTATATTGTTTTTGAAATGTGTTAATATATATATATATATATATATTTTTTTTTTTTGCATGTAATGTAAGTTAGTTTGTGTTTATTTATAGTGAGTTTGAAAATTTGATTTGCAATTGTATTAATTTATGTTTTCTTTCCAATGAGTTTTGTTGGATTTTAATATTTCTACAAAGGATTAAAAACTTTAAGATGAATTTTGTTAGATTTCAAATTTTGTTAGATTTCAATATTTCTACAGAGGATTAAAAACTTTAAAATGAAGGAATGACTCATGTTTGGAGTAAGTAGGGCACTGTAGTAAGTGTTTGATTAACATTTATAAAATGTGTAAGTAGAGCATTATAGTAAGTGTTCAATTAATGTTTGTAAAATATGTAATGTAGTGGCAGTTTTATTAGTATATAAATACTATTAGTTGTAATTATATTTTGGGTATAACCATCATATTAGTAAATGTGTAATGGGCTGGCAGTTTTATTAATATATAAATGCTATTTGTTGTAATTATATTTAGGGTATAAACATTATTGCTGAAATATCTAGCCATTAATTTGATATTAAATACTTAAAACAATATTGGTAATATCTGTGAGTTTGGAAATTTTTTTAAGCTGGAAAATAATAAATGGTTAACTTGTTCATGTGCCATTAACCCTGAGGTTGAAGCAGATGCACTGGCTGTGCCGAAGGATAAAATTGGGTTTTTGACGAGACTTCTATTGTCTGTGTGTAAGCGTTTTCATGGAGACAGTGTTTTTTCCTTTCTAACATCATATATAGGTGTATGTATAAATTTATGGAATTCGTAATAACTGCTGGATTAATAAATTTTGATCTAATATTTTTGAAGAAATTAATTAGGTTAAGATAGATCTATGGCACTCATGCATTTCCTATATAGTTTCCCTATATAGTTGATGACCGTTTTAAATCATGTCTTGATCAGACCACTGATAAAATATTATCTTTTCAAATGAATGTTTTGAGCTGCAATTACAAGTTCAATAGTTTCCCTATATAGTTGATGAATGTTTTAAATAATGTCTTGATCAGACCACTGATAAAATATTATCTTTTCAAATGAATTTTTTGAGCTTCAATTACAAGTTCAATATAAGAGATTTTTCGGGTTTGGGATTTTTTAAGCTGTAGTTTAATAAAAAGATAAATATAAAAAGTTTTATTCCATTACAACTTAGCATTTTAGTGTTGCAGTCTCTGAGCAGGGATTTTTAGGTTTTTTAAGTTATCCTTTCATTAGTGATATTGATTTTCTAAAAAAAAATGTAGTTATAGTTTAATATAATAATAATTATTTTTAAATGCTGACAACGTTGGTATCGTGGTTATGATTGCTATTGCTAAGGTGAAATTGATTTTCTCAAAACAAATGTAATAGTTTAATATAATAATAATTATTTTTAAATGCTAACAACATTGGTATCGTTGTTATGATTGCTATTGCTAAGGTGTCTTTTAGTTATTATTCAAACCTGGTTAGGATTCATTCAATTTGTGTACAATGGCATGAGCCAAGTATTTTGGAGAATACTGGTTAAAATTCAAAGTTGTGGGGATTTTGATATTTGTTTTGGGTGGTTTATGTAAAATCCCTCAATTTCGCTAAAATATTTTTTTTTTTTTTTAAATTTGTAAGACAAACATGGTAGACAATTCTATCTAGAAGTAAAAGTACGCATTCTAATTAACATATCTTTATTGACGACATTCCTTATCATGAAGAATCTTTGGTTTAAGAGTGCTGTGAACTTATGGTTGCTTGGATTGATGACATGTTTAACTGAATGTGGTTGTTTTATTATTAAAGGACAAGGTTTCCTTGAGTTAGCCCCGAGGCTTACTTAGCTTATAAAAGCTAAAGAATATCGAACCGTGTGCATAGGTTATAGGTGGGTGTTTTCATTGGTGAAAAGTTAATAGTCACTGGTTTTCTTGTTGTGACCCCATGTAAGACTACTTGTAATCATAGTGTGTTGGTTTTTTTTTTTTTCACAGAAAAATATAACTTACTATTAATATACGAAATACTATTAATCATAGTGTGTTGGTTATGAAGGAAGTCTAGTCCTACTAGGGAATGGGACCAGGCTTAAGACCCTAACAAAATCAAGGTTGGTTAAGTTGACGTGGGTACAAGGACCATGGTGACCTAGCATTAATCAACAAAGAAAAGTGAGAGCACCCCAACTATAGGAAAAATGTTTTTTTTGGACAGAGATTATGGATGTTGGAAGCCAGCTTAGCTCATTAATTGCAATCACATGGAATGTGTCAGAAACATAAAAGAACTTTCTAACCCTTGTTGTTCGTATTGATGGTCTAACTCTTAGGTATTGGGAGAGCCGAGCTCTCACTCGGCTCCCATGGCCGTCGTGGTAACTCTGCTATATAATTATGTTCCCGTTTAACTATACGAGGCTGCATTATGATACTCCAAACACAAGGCTGCATTATGATACTCCAAACGCCTTTCGCAAACGAAGAGGAGGCTAGCAAAAAGGTAAGACTGTAATAAATTTAATGCAAACTCCTCATTACAGAATGATATAAGATCACAGTTTAACTAAATACGTTTCTCTTTTTTTTTTTGACAGGAAAAATTCCTCAGCTTTCACAATTCATAGTCAACGTGGTAAGGAGGTTTCCATAACACCCCGGGGGTCTGACAGTCCCAAGTAAGTCTCGGGTTTAGCTCTGCAATTCCTCTATCCTCGTTTTTTTGGTCGTTTGAAGTGTATGGATTTGCCTGCTCGGATTTCCTGAGAAGAAAGTCAAACCCTACTACTGTACTGGAATGTTATAGGTTTCTCTCTTTTTTTAAGGCATAAATCAATGTTTTAAGCTCCCTGGTTACTTCAACCGGTTAAGGGTATTATGCCAGAAAACAAAATGGGGTTTCACCCATGGTGTAAAAAAACGTTTTATGTTGGAAAACTTCGAACTTCGAAACGCTTCGAAGTTGTTCTTGCTATCCAACTTATAATGACAAAATGGGGCTAAGATTCAGTTCCGAAGGTTTTGTTTGAGATTCAGAAGATAAGAGAATAAATACTTGCTGCAGCCAGTTTTTGTCTTTAAAATTTTCAAAAGTTGATGTCTGTTACTTTTTTATTTTTTAAACGTCTTAATGCTGAGTGTTTATTACGTATTAACTGTTTGCTAAAAGATAGAAGTATTCGGGCGGTATATAATAATTTCGAATAAGAAAAATAAGGGTTTTATCCCTATACAATAATTATTTTGATTGTCGTCCCTATTGTAGGTATTGAAATTGATTCTTGAAGTAAATAAAAGAGAAACCCTGCGGGTTTCGAAACCAGGTTGGAGATTCTTTATTAAAGGTTAATTTATCATTAAAGCATTGTTTTTATATATAAACATACTTACAGGGTTGTAGCCAAATACTTGAATTTTCTTAGGGTTGTATTGCTACAGTTTTGAGATGCTAATTAAATGTTTTTGGAAATAAAATAAGCGATGTTGTAGGTTAGTTTTCTTGTGGCGCTCAGTCCCCTTTCTTTTATAAAAGCTGAGTTTGTAAATCCTTGCTTATGCTAACCCTTGGACGAAGGGAAACCTACTCAGTCGAGGTTATTGTATACTTTTAAAAGCAAGAAAAGAGAAACCCTAACAAAAAATTTAGGCATCTTCGAAGAGCATAAAGGAAGAAAACGATATTAAACCAACAGTTTGTATAAGATTAAGATTATAATATTAGCCCTAAATTGGGTATTTGAAATCGGTGATTTTAAAAGGTGTTCCAGCCTCGAGTAACAGAACTTTATTTGTTTGAAGTTTAAACTAATAAACAAATTTGTATTTTGCATAATAGTTACAGGAAGTTAAAAAAATACTAGGGTAAAGATTCAAAAAAAGAAAACTTACCAACTTCTTAAATGAGGGCAAGAATCTATTAAAAAAAAATGCCTAAACTATTATGAATTTCAATACTTGTACTACGAGAATACTAAAAAGTGTTAAAATCGAGATTTTCCTTAACTAAATAGGTTATTATGAAAATACATAAGTAATTTTCTGATAAGCTTTAACAATAACGTTTGTAGTTTAAACTAACGCTCATATATACATAAAAATTAGGTTCCATCTAGGGTTTATAAAAGAAAGATCTGTTGGTGCATCACTAGCCTAAATCCCTCATGAAGGTTTATTCACTATTAACAAACAGTTTACTGGAAACTAAAGGAAAGATTTCCACAGAAAAAAATATATTAAAATAAGTGAGATGATTCAACAGAATATAGTATAGTTTTTTTTATAATGCAAACACTAAACATCTTAGATTAAGAACCTGGCACCAAAGCTTGGAAAACAAGAATAGCTTCGTTGTTCCACCCAACCAATTCCCGGAGCAGTCAAGCTCTAAGACCCCCGAGCTCGTCTGCTGAACTACCTGAGCAAAAATCCTCCAAGCGCCATCTCTTGCATTACCATTATCAATCCCTATTGAATGCTAGCCTCCTGCTGCTCATGGAATTACTATTTGTAGTATTTTCCTATGACTTGGTCATTTATGAGCCTCCTGCTCTTTAGCACTCAACTAGGAGTGGTGACCTGATATTTAGGGATGATGCCTCTTGCATCTTTAACAACATTTGCCACTTGTCTTTTTCCTCAAGTAGTTCAGCAGACACTCTTCAACAGCTAGATCCATTTTTGTCTCCTGTTTTATTATATTAAATAATAAAGATAATATCCTCAGTACAATTGTTTTATTTTTGACTTTTTCAGTCAAAAATATCAAAATAATAATAATTGTTTTTAATATTCTTTTTCCAGCAAAATAATAAAATGTTTATTATTTTCGGGTGTGTTACATACACCTCCCCTTAGAAGGTAACACCGTCCTCAGTGTTACATTGATTATTCATTCATCCATAAGATCTTCTTGGAACCAGTTTGGATATGCCTCCCACATATCGCTCTCTAGCTCCCAAGTAGCTTCTTCTAGACTAAGGTGCTCCCATTGCACCTTGACTTGTTTGATGATACGTTTCTGGAGAGTGATTTCTCTCTTGTCGAGAATGTGTTCCGGTCCCACTTGGAACTCTCCTTCCGGTTCCACCTGGATTACATTCCAATCAATTACGTGTGAGGCATCATGAATATATCTTTTCAGAATTGAAACATGGAATACATTATGCACCCTAATATTAGGTGCCAGGGCTAGTTGGTATACAATTGGACCTATTCTTGCCAAAATTTCAAATGGCCCGCAAAATCGGGGTGCCAATTTGGAATACTTACCTAGCCTTAAGGAACTTTTCTTAGGATTTACGTTTATGTAAACATGGTCACCCACCTGAAACTCTTTAGGAGTTCGTTTTAAATCAGCATAACTTTTCTGCTTGTCTTGGACAACTTTTAAATTTTGTTGTACCTGTTGCACAGTTAGTTCCATTTCTCTTAATAGTTCAGGTTCTAACATTAGCCTATCTACTGGGATGCTCCATGAGATTGGAGTATTGCACCTTCATCCATATAAAACTTCAAATGGACTCATACCTGCAGAAACTTGAAAATTATTATTATACGCAAATTCTACTAAATGCAAATAGTCTTCCCACTTACAACTTAGATTAAGAACCTGGCACCAAAGCTTGGAAAAACAAGAATAGCTTCGCTGTTCCACCCAACCAATTCCTGGAGCAGTCAAGCTCTAAAACCGCTGAGCTCGTTTGCTAAACTACCCGAGCAAAAATTCTCCAAGCGCCATCTCTTGCATTACCATTATCAATACCTGTCCAATGCTAGCCTCCTGTTGCTCATGGACTTAATATTTGTAGTATTTTTCTAGGACTTGGTCATTTATGAGCCTCCTGCTCTTTAGCACTCAACTAGGAGTGGTGACCTGATATTTAGGGATGATGCCTCCTGCATCTTTAACATCATTTGCCGCTTGTATTTTTCCTCAAGTAGTTCAGCAGACACTCTTCAACAGCTAGATCCATTCTTGTCTCCTGTTTTATTATATTAAATAATAAAGATAATATCCTCAATACAAGTGTTTTATTTTTGACTTTTTAGTCAAAAATATCAAAATAATAATATTTGTTTTTAATATTCTTTTTCCAGCAAAATAATAAAATGTTTATTATTTTCGGGTGTGTTACATACACCTCCTCTTAGAAGGTAACACCGTCCTCAGTGTTACATTGATTATTCATTCATCCATAAGATCTTCTTGGAACCAGTTTGGATATGCCTCCCGCATATCGCTCTCTAGCTCCCAAGTAGCTTCTTCCGGTCTAAGGTGCTCCCATTGCACCTTGACTTGTCCGATGATACGTTTTCGAAGAGTGATTTCTCTCTTGTCGAGAATGCGTTCCGGTCCCACCTAGAACTCTCCTTCCGGTTCCACCTGGATTACATTCCAATCAATTACATGTGAGGCATCATGAATATAGCTTTTCAAAATTGAAACATGGAATACATTATGCACCCTAATATTAGGTGGCAGGGCTAGTTGGTATGCAACTGAACCTATTCTTTCCAAAATTTCAAATGGCCCGCAAAACCAGGGTGCCAATTTGGAAGACTTACCCAGCCTTGAGGAACTTTTCTTAGGCTTTACCTTTATGTAAACATGGTCACCCACCTGGAACTCTTTAGGAGTTCGTTTTAAATTAACATAAATTTTCTGCGTATCTTGGGCAGCTTTTAAATTTTGTTGTACCTATTGCATAGTTATTTCCATTTCTCTTAATAGTTCAGGTCCTAACATTAGCCTATCTACTGGGCTACTCCATGAGATTGGAGTATTGCACCTTCGTCCATATAAAACTTCAATTGGACTCATACTGCAGAAACTTGAAAATTATTATTATATGCAAATTCTACTCAATGCAAATAGTCTTCCCACTTATTGGGTGTGTTGATAACATACATCCTCAGCATGTCTTCCAAAATTTGGTTGAATCTTTCAGTCTACCCATCCGTTTGTGTATGGTATGCAGTGCTGAAATTCAACTGGGTTCCTAAAACTTCAAACAATGCTTTCCAGAAATTACTTGTAAATTTTGCATCTCTATCTGAGACTATCACCTTTGGTATGCCATGCAGCCTAAATATCTCCTTCATAAAAATCTCTGCAATGTTAACAGCTTTATATGTAGACTTCACAGGAATAAAGTGAGCAGCTTTGCTTAATTTGTCTACTACAACCATGATCGAATCATGTTGTCTGAAATTTCTTGGTAAGCCGATTATAAAATCCATGCTGATTGTTTCCCATTTACATTTTGGAACGGGCAACGACTGCAATAATCTGGCTGGATGTTGATGTTCAGCCTTGACTTGCTGGCATTCTAAACAACGTGCTAAGTTTTATGCTATTTCCCTTTTCATGTTTGGCCAATAAAAATCCTTCTTAGCCATGGTAATCATCTTTTGATACCCTGGGTGCCCTGAATAAGGTTGTTTATGTAATTCATTCAAAATAGTTAACTTAATTTCTGCAGAATTGGGTATGTAAAGCCTGTTTTTAAACAACAATAGTCCTTTTTCATTAACACGGAAATTAGTCTTTAATTGATTATTTCCATTTTCAACAATTTTCTTCTTTAAAATCTGGTATTCTTTATTAAAATTTTCCACATTTAAAATCTGTTTTTCCAGTTCAGATTCGTAACTACTGCTTGCATACAGCAAGTTTGCATGACGGCTTAAAGCGTCTGCCACTTTGTTTTCTTTACCCTTTATATGTTTTATCTCAAAGTCATATTTGCTTAAAAAGGACAACCACGTGGCTTGTCTAGCGTTTAAATTTTGTTGGTCAAATAAGTATTTTAAGCTTACGTTATCTGACATAAGTAAAAATTTTCTTCTGATTAAGTAATGTCGCCACATTTTTAAGGCATGAATAATTGCAGCATGTTCCAAATCATGAGTAGCATAGTTTTTTTCATGATCCTTTAATTTTCAAGATTCATAGGCTATAACATGGTTTTCTTGAGTTAATACTCTTCCTAATCCTTCGTTACATGCATCAGTGCATACGACGAAATCTTTTAATGGGTCAAAATTTTTTAATATAGGAGTAGTAGTTAAAAGATGTTTTAGTTTATTAAAACTTTCCATACATTTTTCGTTCCAATCAAACCTTTTACCTTTCTTTTGCAGCGAGGTCATGGGGTAAGCTATTTTCGAAAATACCTTAATGAATCTTCGATAGTAGCCTGTCATCCCCATAAAAGATCTTATGTCGGTTACACTTTTAGGGATCATCCATTCCATGATAGCTTTAATTTTATCGGGGTCAACTGAGATTCCGTCTTTAGACACTACATGGCCAAGGTAATGAATTCTGTCTTTATAAAAGTCACATTTGCTGAACTTAGCAACCAGTTTTTGTTCTCTTAAAATTTTCAGTACTGTTCTTAAATGTTTTTCGTGCTCCTGTTCGTTCTTCGAATAAATCAGTATGTTGTCAATGAAGACAACGACAAATTTATCCAAATAGTCATTAAAAATATTATTCATTAAACTCATGAAGGCTGCAGGTGCGTTTGTTAAGCCGAACGGCATTACAACAAACTCATAATGACCATAACGAGTTCAGAAGGCTGTTTTGAAAATGTCTTCATCCTTGTTCCGTACATGATGGTAACCGGACCTTAAGTATATTTTTGAGAAGATAGTTGCCCCTTGGAGTTGATCGAATAAATCGTCAATCCGAGGCAAGGAGTATCGATTCTTTATAGTCATTTTATTCAATTTCCTGTAATCTATACATAATCTTAAGGTTCTGTCTTTTTTCTTTACAAATAAAACTGGTGCTCCCCAAGGGGAAACACTGGGCCGAATATATTTCTTATCGAAAAGTTCTTGTAACTGTGTTTTTAACTCCATGAGTTCAATTACATTCATTATGTATGGAGCCTTAGATGCCGGTAATGCTCTTGGTATTAGATCAATTATGAAATATATGCCCCTTTTTGGATGTAGTTCCTGAATTTCTTCAGGAAATATGTCTTTAAAATCTTGTAAAATCGATATATCATCAAAATTTAGTTTACTTTCAGATTCTTTGCTATCCATTATGTAAACAACAAAAACTTTACATCCTTTTCTCACAGACCTTTTTAATTGTAAAGCTGATATTTGTCTAAGAATGGTTTTTTCTGGGAATTCCTATCACTTGAACTAAATTTCCAGAATTATCTGTGCAAGTGAAGGTTTTATCAAGACAATTTAATACAACTTTCTGTTCCTCTAACCAGTCCATTCTGATCAACAAATCATAAGAACCTAAAGGTAGAACATTAATATTTGCACTGGTATTTAACTCATTCATAAAAAAATCACAATTTTTAACATGACTAGTGACCTTACGCTTAGTAATTGTAGCTAACTGTACCAACCATGATTTTTCAAAATTTTTAAGTACTAGATTACATAATTCTACAATTCTGGGTGCTACATAACTTAAGCTTGCACCTATATCAATCAATATAGAAATAGGATGATTTTTTTAACATACTTGGAATTTCAACCATTGCCATTTGGTGATTTGCCTACCAATTTTCCAGTGCCGCGTTGATTCTAGGCATGCTCCTCGCCATATCTCCAACTGTGATGGCTTCTTGAAGAGAGTGAACTTTATTATAAGTTTTGTTTCTTTTAGGGAAGTCCTTAAAATAATGTGGGTCACCACATTCCCAACACTTTAATGGTTCTTTTTGAGTATCATGCTCATTAAAGGGTTCTCTTTCTCTTATAGTAGGGGGCCGGCGTTTGCAATTTTTGTGGTTGTTACCCTGATATCCCCTGTAATTACTTCCAGTATTTCGCTTAAATTTATTATTATTGTTTCTCTGGAAGTTATCCCTCTTCTTCACATTCCAGCTTGGCATACTTTCTCTTCTGTTTTTGTTCGGTTCATAGCAGTAGTTCGCTTTTCGCATAGTTTCTTCTAATGTCTTTGGGTTATGAAATTCAATTCGTTCCTTGAACGGAGTGGGTAAATAGCTGAGGAAGCGCTGTGTTTTTGTCTTTTCATCAACTATATAAGGCATATAACGGAGTAGATTCAGAAACTTACTGCTGAGCCCTTTCATATTCATGGCTCCTAATTTTAATTCGTAGAATTCCTTTGCTTTTTCTTCATAAAATTGTTCTGAAAGATATTTCTCTTTAAATAAATTTTTAAAAGTTTTCCAATTCACTCCCCACTCCTTTATGCCTTTAACTTTCTTAACGTCCTGCAACCATATATCAGCCTTTCCACTTAGGTTGTATATGGCCATTTTTGCCTTAAGTTGATCAGAATAGTTGTATATCTGAAAATACTTCTTCATGCTTGATAACCAGGCTTCCGCTTCTTCACCTTTTTCAATTTCGCCATTAAACATGGGGCGTTTGATTTTCTTAAATTCCCCCGAAATTTCCTCATACGGTCTGTGCTTCCTTTTACTTTTATGCTGGTCACTGGTTTCTTTGGAATATTCATGTTCTTGCTTTAATGATTCATCATTGGACGTTTTAGTCCTCTAGCTGGAAAAATCCAGATTTCTCCCTTTTGGTTTAGAGGGTGTGGCTGTCTTACCCTCCTTAGTTTTTTAATGTTTATCCTTGTCATTACTATGTACTTTGGATAATAAGATAGTATTCAGTTCCTCTTGAGCCTTCATTATCTGTTCATTTTCTTCCCTAACTTTTTTTAACTCTACCCTTAATTCCTCAACATTATCTCTGCTTTCATTCAGCGGCACCCAAAGTCTGTTTCCTCCAGTATCTCCTGGTTCTCGTGGGGGTGTCTCTTCAGGCATTCCGAATTCTTCCATTTCTTCCTGGACAACACAGTTTGCTGTCTAATACCTGAAATTAGTAAGAATGTAGAACAATTACAATAAAAATATCATTAGTGAAAATCTGTTAACATAGCGTCAGTGTTTGAGCCGAATCAGGCCAAGCGCTGTAACACAACTTTGATACCATATGTAAAATCCCTCAATTTCGCTAAAATAAAAAAAATTATGTAAGGTAAACATGGTAGACAATTCTATCTAGAAGTAAAAGTGAAAGTAAAAGTACGCATTCTAATTAACATGTCTTTAGTGACGACATTCCTTATCATGAAGAATCTTTGGTTTAAGAGTGTTGTGAACTTATGGTTGCTTGGATTAATGACTTGTTTAGTTGAATGTGGCTATTTTCCTATTAAAGGACAAAGTTTCCTTGAGCTAGCTTGAGGCTTACTTAGCTTATAAAAGCTAAAGCATGTCGAACAGTGTGCACAGGTTATAGGTGGGCGTTTTCATTAGTGAAAAGTTAATAGTCACTGGTTTTCTTGTTGTGACCCCATGTAAGACTACTTGTAAACATAGTGTGTTGGTTATGAAGGATGTCCAGTCCT
Organism: Larix kaempferi; assembly: GCA_027924585.1. NCBI lineage: Eukaryota > Viridiplantae > Streptophyta > Pinopsida > Pinales > Pinaceae > Larix > Larix kaempferi. The sequence goes on along the minus strand of BSBM01000047.1, from coordinate 23,546,059 downwards.
ACTAGGGAATGGAACCAGGCTTAAGACCCTAACAAAATCAAGGCTGGTTAAGTTGACGTGGGTACAAGGACCATGGTGGTAGCATTAATCAACAAAGTAAAGTGAGAGCGCCCCAACTATAGGAAAAAGGTCTTTTTCAGACAAAGATTATGGATGTTGGAATCCAGCTTGGCTCATTAATTGCACTCACATGGAACGTGTCGAAAACATAGAAGAAATTTCTAACCCTTGCTGTTCGTATTGATGGTCTAACTCTTAGGTATTGGGAGAGCCAAGCTCTCACTCGGCTCCCATGGCTGTCGTGGTAACTCTGCTCTATAATTATGTTCCCATTCAACTATACAAACGACTGGAAGGTGTCACTTGCTTCAGAACACAAGGCTGCATTATGATACTCCAAACGCCTTTCGCAAACGAAGAGGAGGCTAGCAAAAAGGTAAGACTGTAATAAATTTAATGTAAACTTCTCATTACAGAATGATATAAGATCACAGTTTAACTAAATACGTTTCTCTTTCTTTTTTTTTGACAGGAAAAATTCCTTAGCATTCACAATTCATGGTCAACGTGGTAAGGAGGTTTCCATAACACCCTGGGGGTCTGACAGTCCCAAGTAAGTCTCGGGTTTAGCTCTGCAATTCCTCTGTCCTCGTTTTTTTGGTCGTTTGAAGTGTATGGATTTGCCTGCTCGGATTTCCTGAGAAGAAAGTCAAACCCTACTACTATACTAAAATGTTACAGGTTTCTCTCTTTTTTTTTTAAGGTATAAATCAATGTTTTAAGCTCCCTGGTTACTTCAACCGGTTAAGGGTATTATGCCAGAAAACAAAATGGGGTTTCGCCCATGGTGTAAAAAAAACGTTTTATGTTGGAAAACTTCGAACTTCGAAATGCTTCCAAGTTGTTCTTGCTATCCAAATTATAATGACAAAATGGGGCTAAGATTCTGTTCCGAAGGTTTCGTTTGAGATTCAGATGATAAGAGAATAAATACTTGCTGTAGTCAGTTTTTGTCTTTAAAATTTTCAAAAGCTGATGTCTGTTACTTTTTTTTTTTTTAAACCTCTTAATGTTGAGTGTTTATTACGTCTTAATTGTTTGCTAAAAGATAGAAGTATTCGGGCATTATATAATAATTTCGTATAAGAAAAATAAGGGTTTTATCCCTATAAAGTAATTATTTTGATTGTCATCCCTATTGTAGGTATTGAAATTGATTCTTGAAGTAAATGAAAGAGAAACCCTGCAGGTTTCAAAACCAGGTTGGAGATTTTTTATTAAAGGTTAATTTATCATTAAAGCATTGTTTTTATATTAAACATACTTACAGGGTTGTAGCCAAATACTTGAATTTTCTTAGGGTTGTATTGCTACAGTTTTGAGAGGCTAATTAAATGTTTTTGGAAATAAAATAAATGATGTTGTAGGTTAGTTTTCTTGCGGCACTCACTCCCCTTTCTTTTATAAAAATTGAGTTTGTAAATCCTTGCTTATGCTAAGCCTTGGATGAAGGGAAACCTACTCAGTCGAGGTTATTGTAGACTTTTAAAAGCAAGAAAAGAGAAAACCTAACAAAAAATTTAGGCATCTTCGAAGAGCGTAAAGGAAGAAAACGATATTAAACCAACAGTTTGTATAAGATTAAGATTATAATATTAGCCCTAAACTGGGTATTTGAAATCGGTGATTTTAAAAGGCATTCCAACCTCGAGTAACAGAACTTTATTCGTTTGAAGTTTAAACTAATAAACAAATTTGTATTTTGCATAATAGTTACAGGAAGTAAAGAAAAAATACTAGGGTAAAGATTAAAAAAAAAAAAACTTACCAACTTCTTAAATGACAGCAAGAATCTATTAAAAAAAAATGCCTAAACTATTATGAATTTCAATACTTGTACTTTAATTTTACGAGAATACTAAAAAGTGTTAAAATTGAGATTTTCCTTAACTATTGAGATTTTCCTTAACTAAATAGGTTATTATGAAAATACATAAGTAATTTTCTGATAAGCTTTAACAATAACGTTTGTAGTTTAAACTAATGCCCATATATACATAACAATTAGGTTCTATCTAGGGTTTATAAAAGAAAGATCTGTTGGTGCATCAATAGCCTAAGTCCCTCATGAAGGTTTATTCACTATTAAAAAACAGTATACTAGAAACTAAAAGAAAGATTTCCACAGAATAAAATATAGTAAAATAAGTAAGATGATTCAACAGAATATAGTATAGTTTTTTTTTAATGCAAACACTAAACAACTTAGATTAAGAACCTGACACCAAAGCTTGGAAAAACAAGAATAGCTTCGCTATTCCACCCAACCAATTCCTGGAGCAGTCAAGCTCCAGAACCCCCGAGCTCGTCTGGTGAACTATCTGAGAAAAAATCCTCCAACCGCCATCTCTTGCATTACCATTATCAATCCCTATCTAATGCTATCCTCCTGCTGCTCATGGACTTACTATTTGTAGTATTTGCCTATGACTTGGTCATTTATGAGCCTCCTGCTCTTTAGCACTCAACTAGGAGTGGTGACCTGATATTTAGGGATGATGCCTCTTGCATCTTTAACAACATTTGCCACTTGTCTTTTTCTTCAAGTAGTTCAACAGACACTCTTCAACAGCTAGATCCATTCTTGTCTCTTATTTTATTATATTAAATAATAAAGATAATATCCTCAGTACAATTGTTTTATTTTTGACTTTTCAGTCAAAAATATCAAAATAATAATAATTGTTTTTAATATTCTTTTTCCAGCAAAATAATAAAATGTTTATTATTTTCGGGTGTGTTACAGTTTAATAGGTTCCGGCATCGAAGGTGCTTTTGGAGACATGTAATTAAATAAAGAGCTTGCACAAAGAAGTAGATGAATTAAGTGAGAAGTTGGTAGAACTTTTAGAAAATACTGAAGATGGCAGCATGCAAGTGACATTTATAATGAGTCTCTCAGATGATTTTTTATCTATTTTCCTATATACATTTATCTGAGATTTGTATTCAACATAGAATAATTACATAGAATATTTACCTTACCACATATTAGCAGCAACTATGGATCAATGGAATATGTATTGGACTAGCTCGTGTACTTGTTTACTTACTACTACGTTTTTAGTTTTAGACTGAGTTTAAGTGCAAGAATGAGAATCTTGACCTGCTGGTGCAAATGGAAGTTAAGCTACACAACACTCAAATATTTGATTGGGAGGAATCATTACCAAATATTCAGTATAAATACTATTTTGTGTCGTAATTTAAATAATATTTCAATGGTAAACAACAGTATTGGTTTCCTTCTTTCTAAGCAAGTTGAATACATGTTTACATTAATAGGTGTATATTTTATAATTTTTTGGGGTGGAGTAGAAAGTATGCTTTTCCCAGATTGATTGTCTGAGGATGAGAGAGATTGATTTTATGGGTGTAGTTCCAAATTCGAAATAAATAAATTGAGATCCATCACTACATTATTTTTGTTTTTCTTGGCTCTGTTTTCCTATTTGGAAAATCAACGCAAGTTTGAACTGTTGAACCAACTTACGTCAAGATCCATCGCCACTCGATTCCTTTATTTTTTGTTTTCTCTGCTCTGTTTTCCTAGTTAGCAAGCTCGTGGGTTGTCTTTGTCTTGTGGAAAGTGTGTAAGTATTAACGAGCCAATGAAAATCGAAGAACAAGGTCATGTGAATCCCTTGGAAGGACTAAGGGCTATTACCGGTTTAAATAAAATTTAGTTATTGAACAAGAAAATATTATAGACATAATGTTTCGAGAGATGTAACATGTAAAATTTGATTTACTTTCATGTAAATAGTTTTTCTTAATTATATTAAAATATATGTACAGTGTTTAATTTTAAAATATTCATATAAAAACAAGATGGATATATAATAAAAAATTGGGTATTGCTTTGTTAAATCTTTCAAGCCAACATATGATATTGAAAATATATATTTTAAAAGAAGGTGGTCAATTGTAACAAAATGAAGAAGAGAATTAATATATGATAAAAAAAAATATTTTTTATTTAAATGAAGAAGGTCAAGTGTAACATAGTTAAAAGAAGTTTAGACATTAATACATATCTTTAGGACACTTTAGAACAGTTTATTTATTTATTTTCTGATTTATCGTGCTCCATCACTCAAGCTTTCTTGCAAGGTATTGACATTGGTTGTTGATAGCATGATACTCTATAAATCTGTAGAGCAACTAGGAAGCTAATATCATGAGACAACTACTCTCTTGAGGTATTAGTGCTTATGTTGACTGTTTTTATAATCTTTATCATGTAATGTTGGCACTAATTAGAGAATATGTATGTAGAACTCAACCTTAGCTCTCATCACAGAGAATTTCTTCAACCAAAGGTCACATTGGTTATGTTTTTTCTATTTTGCTTGGTTGTATTGAATGTCCTTGAAAACATCTTGATGAATTGGAATCATGTCTGGTATTGTCCTTGGCAGAGGCTTGAATATCAATTCCATACCAATTTTGATTGTATGAAGTTTTGAGTCTTTATCAACAAACAATTTCTTCTTGTTTATTTCTCACTAGTTACACATTTACTGCATTCATTTTTTTTTTCCAAGTATGATTTTAATTTTTTTTTCCACGGTGAATATATATGTATTCCATAAAATACCATGCCTACTATCTATCAATGCAATTTTTGTCATTTAACAGAATTGACTTAAAACTAAGTTCATGAATTTTTCAAATTTCACCATGGAACCATAACTCTGTAACTCCATGAATCGCGTTAATTATTCCTACATAGCTTGAACATGCATTCTAATGCTACTTCAAGCTGTCATTTTACCATTTGCAGAGATTTTTCTAGAAATTTATCCTAAGCATTCTATACAGTCTGCATGTAAACTTGAATTCCTTCCTATGTAATTTAATTTTGGCCCATGCAGTCCTAGTGCTATAAACTAAAGCTATAATAAAGGTCCAATTAAGCCACTAATCTATGAATCCTTTAATTACAGGTTTAATATATTATAAATTATGGGCTTAAACAAAATTTTCTCCAAATCTACTCACAAACATAATTTAAAACAATTGGCCTACAACCTGGAAATCTACTCCTGAACATGAGATGTGAAAATTAAAAATTGCATTGAATATAACTGTAGGGATGCAAATTAACATCTTGGTTGGCCTTTTGTTTTATTCATCTTGATGTACATGTATACTGATTTTTAATGAAACATAAAATTTCATTTTCAACAAAAAGGACTAGGTTAAAACACCCTAGAACCTAAGATGAGAATCCCATGAGTGGGATGCAAATGAGGTTTTCAATTGTCTTCATAGCTTGAAGAAAAACCGCACAGTGTAATTGCTTGGCCTAGTTAATGGATTCACAAGCCATGCTAAACTTTTTTTTTGTTTGTATTTCTGCTGAATAACAACACACGGATTATGCTAGACAAATCAGGAACACTAAGTAAAGAAGAAGTTTTAGCAATAAGATTCATTACAAGGGAGGTAAATTTAAAAAAAAAAACCAGCACACGGATTATGCTAGACAAATCAGGAACACTGAGTAAATAAGAAGTTTTAGCAATAAGATTCATCACAAGGGAGGTAAATTTCAGAGGAAAAAAAAGAAAAAAGCACACGGATTATGCTAGACAAATCAGGAACACTGAGTAAAAAAGAAGTTTTAGCAATAAGATTCATCACAAGGGAGGTAAATTTCAGATAAAAAAAAAAACGTTGCTTTAAAATTGTTTCAACTATATAATAATTTACAGAGTTTTAGTTAGAGAGATAAAAATTTTATTCATTCTCGTCAATACCCATTGGGTATAACATTTTGTGTAACACTGTCTTGAATTCTTCCCAATCTACTACTATCCTTCATCCTTGTATTAGTTGGGGCTCACAAAACTTTCTCGCCATGGGTGGGTCATTAAAAAGGCTACAAAAATAAAAGTTTGAAAACAAGGAATCTAAAAAAATATATGTGCAACAATATATAAGTTTACACCCATGTCATGATGTTTGTTTGTTGGGTTTATCAGCGCCTACTATAGTCATAATAAAATTGAAGTGAATTTGTTACTGATAAAGTATATTGAACAATGTTGTGCATAGTTTGTTGACATAACATTTGAGGAATTCGATGGGAATTATTTTGTTGCGTCACAGAACTATTCGACTACCAAGAGATGGTTTGTTGATGATACCAACAGTGATGGCACCATAAAAGAAGTAGTAGAATCTTTGGGTTCTTTCAATGTGAGTAGAATATCTGGCCATGGATTGAAACCCAAGGGGTTGGATTCTCTCATTCCTCATTACCGGTTCCGGGGGAATGTGAATGGGTGGCATTCATGGATGTTGATGAATTTATGAATCCCATAGAATATATTCAGAATGAGACTATGCCAACATATTTTACTCAAATTGGTCCCACAGTCATGGGAAGGTTGATCAATAATGCAACATCTGCATTTTCAGGCTTATTCAAAATAAGAGAAATTAGAATTGATTCTCATAGCGTTGTCCCATCTGGATTGAAGCAACACCCAGATTAAGGTGTGATAGCAGGCTACACCTGCATGATGAACAAAACTGAGAGGCATAAATCTATCTTTCTCTTATATGCACTAGACCAAAGCCTAATAAATCTACTCCATCATTTCCATCTCGGACAAGGTTATCATTACATTAACCTTCCCAGAGGATTTGTAGTATTCAATCACTACAAATACCAAGTTTGGGATACATTCAAGGCCAAATATTTCAGAAGGGTAGCAAATTAGGTAATAGACTGGCAAGAGAATGAGAACGAAATCTCGAGGGACTGAGCTGTAATATCCCGAATTTTGACTAACTATTTCTAATGTTATATATTGGGCTTAAAATCCCCAACACATATGTTTTGTTTTGATTATTGGGCATAAGCCCTAGTGCACCTGATTCATTTCTTTTATAGATATATATATTGGGCGTGGACCCTGACGGGCGTGGACCCTGGCTGGCGCACTATTGTTGTATATTGGGAAAGAAATCCCTAATGGATTGATTATGTTTTGTTATGTGAATTGGGTACAAAACCCTAATATGCTGAGATGAGCTTTTGTTACATATTGTGTAAAGTTATGGTTTACATGATTGACTTATATGGTGTGTTGAGCATGGACTTAGGAACACACGGATGACCTACGTACTGGGCATAAGCCCCGATGTACCTAGAGGATTTTATTTATGTACTGGGTGTAAGCCCCGATGTACATTGAGTGTTGGGCAGGAGCCCTGGAGCACTCCAAGATTGATAAATGAATATTGGATTCGAGGCCATTATACATTCTAGATGTGCTTCACAACCACATTCTAGTACTAGTGTTGACCAGGATGCTCTAGAATTGCACTAGCATAATGCCCATGTGAAGAGTGTTGAGTTAAAGCTCTGAAGAGAACTCGGGGTTACTTGATCTTAAAAGTGTTGAGTTGAGAAGACTTTGAATAGCACTTCTATTCATCACAATTATTTAAATTGGTTAAATGAATCATTTGTCTATCTATCATCAAGTACTGCGGAAACTACCATGTTAAACGAGGGAATCCAACATGCAAGAGAGAGGCCTAGAGGTACCTAACCAACCCAACTATCCAAGCTTACCAAAAGAACCGTTCAACGAGTTGAACCTTGTACTTAATGTTTTAAAAGAAGTATTATGGTATATACATAAATAAATCAAAGAAAATTACCATAACTAAACTATTGAATAATTAAATTTAATTATTCTTATGTGAAAAACATGCATAAAGGCTATACATAAAATAGCTCTCCAAGTTGATATTATTAATAATAATATTAATAATAATATTATTATGACTTTCTTAAAAGAAAAACATTTCTTATATATAAATATAATTATTGCATAGAGGTCATGCATAAAAGGACTCTCACATTATTATACTATTAAGATTGTTAATAGTATTATTATTTATTGTTAAATTTGGTAATAATATTTATAACTATTATTATTAATAGTTATAAAATAACTTAAGTTGCACCTAATTAACAAAGTCAAACTCCTAGATAAACTAGGAGTAAATAATTAGTGAAATATATTTTAAAGATATTACAATTCAAATTTAATTAAAATATTATTATTTTCAAACAACTATAATCTGCCCAAAACAGAATTCACCTATAAAAAGACGGCAGATCCCAAGAGAAGGAATCTTTTCCTATTATCATTCTCTTATGGTAATAGAGGAGAAACTCTCTGCAGAACTATAGTAGCCTACCATAATTTTACAGATCTGATTAGCAAGCTACCTTAGGACCTCTACTTCTCTTTGCATGTTGGAACTAGCTTGGGGGGATCGAGATAGGATCAGGAATGATCTAAGGGTCATGGGTGGGAGGAACATGGTAGTTCCAAAGTTATCCAGTTAAGACTATCCTATAGGTCAGCCAGATTTATCGAGTTGTTTCCATTAATTAGTGTTTGGGTGTGCAGGTCCTACAAAAAAGGATTCAGCTGCAAGAACCAGGTATGAACTAAGATTTCTCATATAGTTTAATTTAAATCTAGGAATTCAAGATAAGTTTTTATTATGCAGTAAATTATGTTTTCTGAACTTTATAATTTTATTTCCTTTTTGTCATGGAGTAAGGGCCAATTGGCATGGACTCCTAGGTTTTACATTCCCAAGCCAACATTTAAATTATTATCTCCATAGTCCTTTTAAAGCATTATGCCCTAATATTTTAGAGGTCTAGCAGGGCTAGATTTTCCAACCTGTGCTAGACAACATTCTTTTTCCAATTAAAGAAACTAGAACCCCAAAACTTTTAACTAACTTATATTAGAGCTTTTAAACCCTATTTATCGAACTCACTTTTATCCTTCTAAACTCAATGACGACACTATAGAGTTATTTTCTTAATTTGTATTAATTAAGCTAGGAGTTAATTCTTTGCTTTTTATTCTTGGAACCAAACAAAACTAGTGATAGAAAAACGTAGAACCAGGTATCGAAACCCTCTGCCAACCTTTAAACAACAAGAAGTCATAGACTTAGGTTTATACACTTTAAACAACCACAATATTGTTTTTCTTTCTAGATCAAACCAAAACGCATTACTCAGTATCGAAATACAGTTTCTTTATTTCATTAACATCCTTCTAGGATTGTTACCATCATTCAAGTAAAAATAGACTACTATAGGATTTAGCTACTATAGACAAAACGAATAGGAAATTACGAGTTCTCTATTTTAGAGTCCCAACATCTAAATCTTTCAACAACAACGCTAACTACTGTCACGTCCCCATCTAGACCCTATCACTTTAACATTCTAAATGATGTAATATTGTTATGAAATCGTGGTGAGGAGCCCAAGGCCAAGGCCCCGCCATCGATTTATTGATGCATATGGTTTGCGTGCTAGCCAGGCACATTGGAACTTCAACATCATGTAATATGCATTTTAATAAAAATAGCCACAACTAGCTATGCAATGCAACAAAGAGATGGGGGCATGATTTCACAAGGAATTGGGAGGGAAAACATTCAAACCCTTGAGCCACTCAAGTCAAGCCAAGTGTCAATGAGAGAACCCATCAAACCCTCAAATACCCATGTTGACTTTTGTACCCAATCATTGATTTCTCCCAAGAGTTGGTTGAGGTAGTTAATGTATTGGGGAATGGGAGGTATGGCTGTCCAAATTCGGGTATGGGCAAACCACCCTGCATGGGAATTCGCATTTTGCTTCTTGGGCAAGAAAAGAGCCATGAATTTCTCCCCCAAGCCATTATCCATGATCATTCCTTCTCCCTCATGAGTTTAGAGCTACCTGGGCGTTTTCTAGGCATGTTTGCTGTGTTTTTCCTTCATTCTCCCGATAGAGAAGGGCGTTTTTGTGTTGTATACCAGTGGGGGAAGAAGGGGAATGAAACGGGGGTTCCATAGAGACCATTTTTGTTGTTAAATGTTGAGAGAGTTGGGGAGAAAACGTTTTTCCTCCCTGTGGATGCATTTTCCTTCCCACAGCTCGTTTTGGGTGAGCCACGATTTGGGGAAAATCTATGGCCATCTTGTTTGTGAATTCCATTGCTGGAAATGTGTATCTATGCCCAATGTTTGTGCTTGCTGTGTGAGAAATGAATATGTTGGGGTATGGGTATGGGTATTCATTGCTTTGGCTTGAGCTTGAGAATAAGCATCCATGGCTCAATTGTAGCCTGATAAACCCAGCTATGGACTGGCTTGGCTCAGATGGAATGATTAATTGGTTGTGAGAGAGTGAATGTCCCCTTTCCTTGTGAGAATCATGCTCAGCTCGGGGGTGGCCTTCGGACGGACTCAGTATAAGCTGTCGAAGAGCCTATGGCTAGGTGGACCGTTGCAGCGACATAGCTAGTTGTTTGGGACAATTGCACAATGAAGATAAGTGTTTTCTGTCTATGTATTTACTTCTGCAATGCATCAATTTGATGACTATTTTGATATGATGGATGGGCATGAATTGTGTGTGTGGACTAGTTTTAAATTCCGCTGTGCATATTGCCTAATTTGTATCTGCATACCAATGTTTAAATTCTTATGATTCTAATTAGTGGGCTGATTTTTATGAAATGCCCAGATTTTAGTGCCATGTTCCCTTCCTTGCATTGGGTCAGCAGGTGGGTACATTACAACTACACACATACAAGATAGGTTGCATGAAACAAAACGAAAGGAAAATAACGCAGGCCCAGCTCCCTTCCACTTTAGCCACCAAACGTAGACATTAGGAGCACTGAGTATTTCCAAACCCCAGTTTAAATAATTTGATTGTACATATTAAATATCGGGCCTACGATTTTGACTTCTACGACTTCTCAAACTCTAGTGGGCTCCCTTTACTTTTAACAGGAATCGAACCCACAAATTGATGACACTACACATTATCTTTTAGAAATTGAATAGCATTCATTCACCATGATAAAAACGAACCACGATTTCCATGGAAGGTGAAAACCCTTGTCCCCAGATTAAAGCCTCCATGGGAAAACATTTTGTATAGTAAAGAAATGTAGATGGAAGACCCATTCTTAGTATCCCTTCAGAAATTACTAAAGAGGAATTGCAGAACTTCAATTTAAGACTATGACAGTAAGGAAGAGACCTTCAAGAGAAAAGCCCTCAGCAACAAAACAAACAGATCAAAACCCCAGATCTATGGAGATCTTCAGTCGAAAATCAAAACGAAAATGCAGAGAATAAAGGCTAACCATACATGCTCAATAGAAAATACAGGAAAATTATCCAAGCGACATTAATTTCAGTTCAAAACCCCAATATACACAACGTAGGTAGCATGTTTCCCTATTAGAAAGATTTAAAGGTTTTGGCAGTTCCATTTAGTCAACTACTGCATCTAACATGAAACCCTCAGGGGCTATCCCCATTTCAAACAAAATTATAACAACGTCTCCCTCCCAAATTTCTTGGTAAAGCCAAAGGCGACCCTATGGAGACTTCAAATAAATTACAATGAGCCAAGGGGCATCACGAAGTTCCATCCACAAAAGAAACTAAACAATACTCTTCCCCATAGCTGCGAAAGGAAGGGGCAAGGGATGGAAAGACCTGGACTTACATTCGTTTATGCCAAAACCTAGTTCAGTCACCTAGCAACACCCAACGCAGTTACGAGCACCATCCTCCTCCACCTTCCAGTAAAACCACATGGAAGCAAACCGTAAGTTAGATGCTGAGGAGAAACAAAAGCATACAAGATATATGAGCGAAAACTTTAAGCTACAGCAAAGACTTGTACCTATTGGTGAGCTGCCACAGTTTCCCTTCCCTCACGACGAAGACCACAAGGGAATTTACCATGAGTGTAGCTCAGGTCAGAGCCCTCCCAACAATGACACAGCCAGGAGCCACACTCTTCCAGGAGACCACAAAAATGACCAAACACGAAAGTGAAAAGCAGGGTAAAACCACAGTGCCCAGCTGGCCACATGGCCACGTGAAGTTCACTTTCAAACATTTAATACACCAACAACTTCCTTTAATTTCAATAAACTACCCTTATGCTATAGTCAAGTCATGAAGGTAAAAATATGTCATGCCAAAGACTAATTACTTTGCTAAGCCCTTTGTCCATTTTAGCATAAGTTTGGATATAGGTTAGGATTTCCACTTTAGGTAGAGGCCATGGTTCTAATACCTGCAAAACATATCACATATAGAATGCATTAGCAAAATTTGCTAAGTAAGCCAGAAATCACCATATCTCACCCCTTACCTATTGACAGCTTCGCTGACAGTTTGAATAGCAACATTAAGGTTTCAGAAGGACTCATCCTTCTCTCACCAAGTCCATCAGGCCAGGAATAAAGATGTAAACCGGTTTAAAACATTTAACGGAAACTAATATGCATTTAGGACTTTAAGGGCATGGTACTTAAAGAGACAACATTAAGACTGTCAAACTGAATTACTTATTACTTATTACCGCTTCCGCAAAATATAACTTTCGAGACAAATTATTTTAGAACCTAGTCCCCACAATGTCACACAGAAATTATTAACTCAACTTCTCAGCACTGAAGTTAATTTACCTTACTTTATTTGATGTTGGTATTGTATTTAGTAAGATGATTTTTTTTTAATTTTTACTATTTCTAGGAACATTACAAGTGGTATCAGATCCTAGCTACAGGACTAAGTGACCTATTGGGCTCATTGCAAGAAGAACAATCCGCTGCAGATACCCATAAACCAAAATATACATTTATAATTTTATTTTATATATGTTGATGAACTAACCGATTTTTACTCTAGACATTTATTATATACATTGTAGGTACAAACATAGTCTGAGTATGAATACAGAGAAAGACAACAGCATACAAGGTAATTTAAACGCACCACCATGAGAGCAAGAAATCGTGGTGGAGTTATACTCAGACTTGATGAAATCAATGCAGAATTTGCAGGCACAGTTCCAAAGTTTTAGAGATGACAACATGCAAGAAAGACGAGAACAACAAGCTATAAATGAGGCTCTGCTTCAGACTTTAACAGGGGAAAAACCCCACAGACAACCCACATTCTCAGCCAATACCTTTAAAGTGAGAGACTGTCACACAAATAAATCTATCAGTCCTAAAGAAGAGGAACAGGGAGAACACATACCGGAGTGAATGGAAGAGGACTGTAAGAGCTCTTCCAACAATGACGGATCACCACCTCCTTACACGAAAAGGAGGAAAAGTGACGACAATTTACAGGGAGAATTCAGAAAGATCAAAGCCCCAACATATGACGGTGAGATAAATACCAGGGAAAAGGCTGAGGAATGGCTGTTAGGAATGAACAAGTACTTCAAAGTCCACAACTATTCCAGCGAAATGCAAGCCCGACTAGCCATTTACAATCTGAATGGTAAAGTGACTAGATGGTGGAGAGACTTGAAACACACCAAAGGGCAGGAAATGAGGGACATAAAGTGGGATGCTTTCAGCAAAATATTTCAGGACAAATACATGTCTGAAAGATTCTTTGACAAGAAGATCAAAGAATTCCATGAATTGAAGATGGGATCCCTAACCATGGAAGCATTCATAAACAGATTCTTAGATTTGCTGCATTATGTCCCATACATTAAGGATGAAAAAGTCAAGATACAACAATTCTTGGGATGTCTACCACCAAATTTTAGAGAAAAGATTGAATTTGACATGCCCAAAACCTTAGACATGACTTTACACAAAGGAAGACTCTGTTATGAGCATGGACAACCAAGGAATGATAACATAAATAGAAACATAGATAGATTTAGAAACTTCTCAGACAACCGAAGACCACGTTTTAGGCCACCACCTTACCGGAAACAAAACAATAGTTTCCCCCCCAACAGAGGCTTCAACAGACCTCATGCACGGTCAAATGCACCCCCACCACATGCCAACAAACCAGCTTTCAACAAAGGAGCAAAAGTTGCCCCACCAACCATTATATGTTGGAAGTGCCAAGGGCCCCACTACTTAAGAGATTGCCCCAACAAATCAGACGGAGTGTTACACAATGTCCAAGCAAATCCTACAGTAGGAGACATGGCAAGAACACCCAGAATTTATGCTGCACTTAATGACCGGTAAGCAGACCATCAGGCCACTATGGTTGAAATTGAGGGTAAGATCTCAAACACAGCCATTTCAGTTCTAATAGATCCCGGTGCATGTCGAAGTTACATCTCCCCTAAGGTTTTTGATACTTGTAAGTTAAACCGAGTAAGCCACAAGAAACCATGGCTGGTACAACTAGCCACTGGTACCAAACGAAAAGTCTCTGAACTAGTTAAAACTTGTGAGATAGATTTGAATGGTTTCCCAACCAAGGTGGATCTAAATATCTTACCACTAGGATATTATGATGTACTAATAGGCATGGATTTGTTAGAAGAACATCATGCCTTACTTGACTGTTTGAACAAATCTATACTATGCACGGATAACTAAGGGAATCAAAAAACCATTCAAGGTATCCCTAAGATAGATATCTGCATTACAAGCAAAGAAATGCGTAAGGAAGGGTTGTAAACTCTTTGTAGTCAACATTCGAATTGTAGAAATTGATAGGGAATAGAAGATCGAAGACTTCCCAGTCCTTGTAGAATTCAAGGATGTATTTCCCGAGGAAATACTTGGGCTACCGCCCAAACTAGACCTAGATTTCTCCATAGAGTTAACACCTGGTTCCGTAGGTCCAGTGTCCAAATCCCCTTACCGCATGAGTCCTCCTGAATTCGTGGAACTCAAGCTTCAATTACAAGAGTTGATCGAGAAGGGTTATATCTGACCTAGTGTGTCTCCCTGGGGAGCACCAATACTCTTTGTCAAGAAGAAGGATGGGACGATGCGGATGTGCATCGATCATCGCCAACTCAACAAGTTGACCATCAAGAACCGTTACTTACTCCCTAGAATTGATGACTTGTTTGATCAAGTCAGAGGAGCAAAAATATTCTCAAAGATCGACCTACGGTACGGATATCACTAGGTGAGAATCCATGATGAAGACATCAATAAGACCGCATTCCGAACTCGATACGGCCATTACGAGTTTGTGGTCATGCGTTTCAAACTGACTAACACACCTGCCAACTTTATGTGCATGATGAACAACATCTTTAGTAAATACCTAGACAAGTTCGTTCTAGTCTTCATTGACAACATTATGATATACTCCAAGAATGAAGAAGAACACGAAGAACACCTCCAGATAGTATTATGAGTACTGCGAGAACATCAACTGTACGCTAAATTTAGCAAGTGTGATTTCTACAAACCCCAGATACAGTACCTAGGGCACATCATTTCAGAGAAAGGGATAGTAGTCGACCCTGAGAAGATTAAAGCCATAGAGGAATGGCCTACCCCCACATGCGTAAACGACATAAGATCGTTCCTAGGGTTGGCTAGGTACTATCGAAAGTTCATTGAGAACTTCTCCTGCATTGCTTGTCCTATGAAAGCCTTGCAGAAAAATACCACCAAATTTCTTTGGATGGAAAAATGCGAAGAAAGTTTCTAAAAGTTAAAACAACTTTTGACTAGTGCACCCATCCTATGTATTGTTGATCCCGATGGGGACTTCATGGTTTTCACAGATGCAAGCAAGGAAGGGCTTGGTGGAGTCCTTATGCAAAATCACTTTGCTATCTGTTATGAGTCAAGGATGTTAAAGGAACACAAACAAAACTACCTCACACACGATCTTGAACTAGCCACCATTATCCACGCCTTAAAGATGTGGAGGCACTATCTTATGGGAAAGAAGTTCCTATTAAAGATGGACAACATGAGTCTAAAGTATTTATTTGACCAACCGGACCTAAACACTAGATAGGTCAGGTGGCTAGCCTTCCTTAGTGAGTACCACTTCGAGCTAAAACACATAAAGGGAAAAGAGAACAAGATCGCCAATGCATTAAGTTGATGGGCCCATATGTTATATGAGGTGACCGTGAGTCTAACCGACTCAAATTTACACCACCGGATTAGAACAACATGTCAAAGTGACCGATTCTATGTCGATATCCTTAAGAAGATCCAAGAGGATAGGTTATTCCAACAACAAAAGGAGTATAAGATAGATGAATCAGGACTGCTGTGGTCAAAAGAAAGACTATATGTTCCAGAAAACGGAGACATTAGATCTAACATCCTCACATATATCCATCAGAAACCCTGTTTAGGGCATCCCGAATATCAAAAGATGATATCAGAAGTAAATAAACACTTCTTTTGGCCTAAGTTGAAAGCCAACATCGCTTTGTTCATTGCTAAATGTTAGGAGTGCCAACTGGTCAAAGCAGAACACCAACATCCCTCCGGTTTACTACAACCTTTACCCATTCTAGAGTGGAAGTGGGAGGTCATCAGTATGGACTTCATCATGGGTTTACCCAAAAGTAAGAGGTAGAATGACTCCATCTTTGTAGTAGTAGACAAGTTATCCAAGGCAACACATTTTATACCAGTAAAGTCTACCAACAAAGCCGTTCACATCGCGGAAATCTTCCTGAAGGAGATTTTCCGATTGCATGGGATACCCAAGGCAATTATTTCCGATCGAGATATGAAGTTCACTAGAAACTTCTGGAGGGCATTGTTCTCCGGTTTGGAAACACAACTACAATTCAGTAACACATACCATCCCCAAACCGTCGGAAAAACGGAACGAGTAAATCAAATCCTTGAGGATATGCTCAGGATGTATGTCATGAACAACCGCACAAAGTGGGAAGATTATTTACACCTCACAGAGTTTGCTTACAATAACGGATACCAAACTTCTGCTAAGATGAGCCCCTTTAAGGTACTTTACGGCAGGAAGTGTCAGACACTGGTGACTTAGGACAGCTCGGTAGATAGACTTATGCTAGGCCCCAACTTACTAAAAGACTTGGAGCAACTAGTCTCCAAGGTACAACAAAACTTGAAGGAGGCCCAAGACTGCCAAAAGAGTTATGCGGATAACAAAAGAAAGGACAAAGACTACCAAGTCAGCGAACATGTCTTTTTGAAGGTGAAAGCAAAATGAAGCTCCTTGAGTTTAGGACGATGCGGGAAACTAGCCCCCAGGTTTTGCAGACCTTTTGAGATAATGGCCAAGAAGGGCCCAGTAGCATATGAGTTAGCTTTACTAGCTCATGTCAAAGTTCATAATGTTTTTCATGCATCCTTATTAAATAAATATGTATACGATACTAAGCATGTGATTGATTGGTCCTTGTTACAGGTGGAGCCCGAAGGCGAGTTCATGCCGGAACCACTCCACATCCTGGACAAGAGAGAGGTGAAACTTAGAAGAAGGATCATCACCCAGTTGAAAGTGCAATGGAGACACTTCAGACCAGAGGAGGCTACTTGGTAAAATGAGGCAACCATGAAAGAGGCATACCCCGCCTTATTTCTTGACTTATTTCTAGCCCCTAGAACATTGGGACGGTGTTGTTCTAAGCACGGAGGTATGTAATATCCCGAATTTTGACTAACTATTTCTGATATAATATATTGGGCTTAAAAGCCCCAACACATCTTATTTGTTTTGATTATTGGGCATAATCCCTAGTGCACCTGATTCATTTATGTTATAGATATATATATTGGGCGTGGAACTTGACTGGCATACTATTGTTATATATTCGGTAAAAAATCCCTAGTGGATTGATTATGTTTTGTTATGTGAATTGGGTACAAAACCCTAATATACTAAGATGACCTTTTGTTACATACTGTGCAGAGTTATGATTTACATGATTGACTTCTATGGTGTGTTGAGTGTGGAATCAGGAACACACGGATGACCTACATACTGGGCATGAGCCCCAATATACTTAGAGGATCTTATTTATGTACTAGGCGTAAGCCCCGATATACATTGAGTGTTGGGTAGGAGCCCTGGAGCACTCCAAGCTTGATAAATAAATACCGAATCTGAGGCCATTATACATTCTAGATGTGCTTCACAACCACATTCTAGTACTAGTGTTGAGCAGGACGCTCTGGAATTGCACTAGCGTAATGCCCATGTGAAGAGTGTTGAGTTAAAGCTCTGAAGAGCACTCAGGGTTACTTGATCTTAAAAGTGTTGAGTTGAGAAGACTATGAATAGCACTTCTATTCATCACGATTATTTAAATTGGTTAAATGAATCATTTGTCTATCTATCATCAAGTATTGTAGAAACTACCATGTTAAACGAGGGAATCCAACATGCAAGAGAGAGGCCTAGAGGTACCTAACCAAGCCAACTATCCAAGCTTACCAAAAGAACCGTCCAACGAGTTGGACCTTGTACTTAATGTTTTAAAAGAAGTATTATGGTATATACATAAATAAATCAAAGAAAATTACCATAACTAAACTATTGAATAATTAAATTTAATTATTCTTATGTGAAAAACATGCATAAAGGCTATACATAAAATAGCTCTCCAAGTTGATATTATTATTAATAATATTAATATGACTTTCTTAAAAGAAAAAACATTTCTTAAATATAAATATAATTATTGCATAGAGGTTATGCATAAAAGGACTCTCACATTATTATACTATTAAGATCGTTAATAGTATTATTATTTATTGTTAAATTTGGTAATAATATTTATAACTATTATTAATAATAGTTATAAAATAACTTAAGTTGCACCTAATTAACAAAGTCAAACTCCTAGATAAACTAGGAGTAAATAATTAGTGAAATATCTTTTAAAGATATTACAATTCAAATTTAATTAAAATATTATTATTTTCAAACAGCTATAATCTGTCCAAAATAGAATTCACCTATAAAAAGAGGGCAGATCCCAAGAGAAGGGAATATTTTCCTATTATCATTCTCTTATGGTAACAGAAGCGAAACTCTCTACAGAACTATATCAACCTACCATAATTTTATAGATCTGATCAACAAGCTACCTTAGGACCTCTACTTCTCTTTGCATATTGGAACCAGCTCGAGGGGATCCAGATAGGACCATAAATTGTCTAAGGGTCATGGTTGGGAGGAACATGATAGTTCCAAAGTTATCCAGTTAAGACTATCCTACAGGTCAGCCAGATTTATCCAGTCGTTTCCATTAATTAGTGTTTGGGTGTGCAGGTCCTACAAAGAAGGATTCAACTGCAAGAACCAGGTATGAACTAAGATTTCCCATATAGTTTAATTTAAATCTAGGAATTCAAGTTAGGTTTTTATTATGCAGTAAATTATGTTTTTTGAACTTTATAATTTCATTTCCTTTCTGTCATGGAGTAAGGGCCAATTGGCATGGACTCCCAGGTTTTACATTCCCAGGCCAACATTTAAATTATTATCTCCGTAGTCCTTTTAAAGTATTCTACCCTAATATTTCAGAGGTCTAGCAGGGATAGCTTTTCCAACCTGTGCTAGACAACATTCTTTTTCCAATTAAAGAAATTCGAACCCCAAAATTTTTAACTGACTTATATCAGAGCTTTTAAACCCTATTTATCAAACTCGCTTTTATCCTTCTAAACTCAATGACTGCACTACGGAGTTATTTTCTTAATTTGTATTAATTAAGCTAGGAGTTAATTCTTTCCTTTTTATTCTTGGAACCAAACAAAACCAGTGATAGCAAAACGTAGAATCAGGTATTGAAACCCTCTCCCAACCTTTAAACAACAAGAAATCGCAGACTTAGGTTTATACACTTTAAACAACCACAATATTGTTTTTCTTTCCAGATGAAACCAAAACGCATTACTAAGTATTGAAATACAATGTCTTTATTTCATTAACATACTTCTAGGATCGTTACCATCATCTAAACAAAAATAGACTACTACAATATTTAGCTACTATAGACAAAACGAATAGGAAATTATGAGTTCTCTATTTTAGAGTCCCAACATCTAAATATTTCAACAACAACGCTAACTACACACGTACAGGATAGATTGCATGAAACAAAACAAAAGGAAAATATTGCAGGCCCAACTCCCTTCCACTTTAGCCACCAAATGTAGACATTAGGAGCATTGAGTATTTCCAAACCCTAGTTTAAAGAATTTGACTGTACATATTAAATCTCAGGCCTACGATTTTGACTTCTACAACTTCTCAAACTCTAGTGGGATCCCTTTACTTTTAACAGGATTCGAACCCATAACTTGACGAGACTACACATTATCTTTTAGAAATTTTAAAGCATTCATTCACCATGATAAAAACGAACCACGATTTCCATGGAAGGTGAAAACACTTGTCCCCAGATTAAAGCCTCCACGAGAAAACATTTTGTACAGTAAAGAAACGCAGATGGAAGACACATTCTCAGTATCCCTTCAGAAATTACTAAAGAGGCATTGCATAACTTCAACTTTAGACTATGACAGTAAGGAAGAGACCTTCAAGAGCAAATCCCTTAGCAACAAAACAAACAAATCAAAACCCCATATCTATGTAGATCTTCAGTCATAAATCAAAATGAAAACGTAGAGTATAAAGGCTAACCATACATGCTCAATAGAAAATACAGGCAAATTATCCAAGCGACATTACTTTCAGTTCAAAACCCCAATATACACAATGTAGGCAGCATGTTTCCCCATTAGAAAGCTTTAAAGGTTTTGGCAGTGCCTTTTAGTCAACTACTGCATCTAACATGAAACCCTCAGGGGCTATCCCCATTTCAAAGAAAATTATAAAAGCGTCTCCCTCCCAAATTTCTTGTTTAATCCAAAGGAGACCCTATGGAGACTTCAAATAAATTACAATGAGCCAAGGTGCATCATGAAGTTCCATCCACAAAAGAAACTAAACAGTACTCTTCCCCCTAGCTGCGACAGGAAGGGGCGAGGGATGGAAAGACTTGGACTTACATTCATTTATGCCAAAACCCAGTTCAGTCACCTAGAAACACCCAACGCTACGAGCACCATCCTCCACCACCTGCCAGTAAAACCACATAGAAACAAACCGTAAGTCAGATGCTGAGGAGAAATGAAAGCATACAAGATATATGAGCGAAAACGTTAAGCTACAACAAAGATTTGTACCTGTTGGTGAGCTGCCACAATTTCCCTTCCCTCACGATGAAGACCACAAGGGCGCTGACCATGAGCGTAGATCAGGTCAAAGACCTCCCAACACTGATGCAGCTAGGAGCCACACTCTGCCAGGAGACCATGAAAATGACCAAACGCGAAGTGAAAAGCAGGGTATAACCATAGTGCATAGCTGGCCACATGGCCACATGAAGTTCACTTTCAAACATTTAATAAACCAACAACTTCCTTTATTTTCAATAAACTACCCTTATGCTATAGTCAAGTCGTGAAGTTAAAAATATGTCATGCCAAAGACTAATTACTTTGCTAAGCCCTTGTCCATTTTAGCATAAGTTTGGATATAGGTTAGGATTTCCACTTTAGGTAGAGGCCATGGTTCTAATACCTGCAAAACATATCACATATAGAATGCATTAGCAAAATTTTCTAAGTAAGCCAGAAATCACCATATCTCACCCCTTACCTCTCGGTAGCTTCACCGACAGTTTGAATAGCAACATTAAGGTTTCAGAAGGACTCATCCTTCTCTCACCAAGTCCATCAGGCTTGGAATAAATATGTAAACCAGTTTAAAAAATTTAACGGAAACTAATATGCATTTAGGACTTTAAGCGCAAGGTACTTAAAGAGAAAGCATTAAGACTGTTAAACTGAACTACTTATTACTTATTACCGCTTCTGCAAAATTTTACTTTCGAGACGAATTATCTTAGAACCTAGTCCCCACGGCGTCACACATAAATTATCAACTCAACTTCTCAATACTGAAGTTAATTTATCTTACTTTATCTGATGTTGGTATTATATTTAGTAAGATGAAATTTTTTTAATTTTTACTATTTCTAGGAACATTACATGAGCTCCGGGACTTGGAACATAAACGGTTGAGCCTGAAGATTGGTTTGAAATATTTTGTGAAGTTTCAGACACAAGCCTTGGAAATTTCACCCTCCAAACCTTCACAAATCCCACCAATCACTTGTTACCATGGCAATAATACCAGTAAGTGCTTTCTATATTGGCTTACATAATACAAGAAGATTACATTATACCATCATTCATCATTGCTCCATTATATGCTTATAACATTATGCTTGTGAGAGTCCTATTCTCTTTTTTTGGTATTCATGTGCAACAGGGAACCATGAGAATATAAATGTTATTTATTTTCAAAACCATTTATTCATTCCTTTGCACTCAATTGGTGCAACTTTTTCACATCCTTCCAGTATTCATGTATTACTGTAGGTTTTCATTCCCTTTCATTTTAATTTTTCAATGGATTTGATATTGAGGCCTTGGTTCAACAATTAGTAGCGTTTTTTTATTCTAGCTCCCCTACCCAAATATCAGGGGTTTCGAAGGTTGAGACTATTAGGAAAATTACACCTTGTACTGGACAAGCAAAAACCAATTTATTATTATTATTTTTAACTGGCTCTGATTTAGAGCATGGCCATGGTGCATATTTTCCAAGTTATGGTGTGGAATTTCAAGCCATGGGTGTTTGTTTGGAAGTACTAAGTTATCTTTGAACCTCAATTTTGGTGAGCTAAAAATAAAAATAAATCATAAAATTGAAGCTCTTGAGCATTTTTAAATATGAGAACACTACATATTAAATAAAAAATATTGCTTATTTTGTTAAAGGTTTCAATATGATTGTTTCTTTTTTAACTTCAAATTGTTGATACGGGTATGCAAACCCAATGGGGAAAAGACTTGCCGATGAACTTCCATTGCACACTCTAAGAATGATGCATAGCATTCTAAGTCGATGGTTATTACAAATTACATTGTATGACAAAAGTGTCATTTTCCCCATTGTCTAAGTATATTTTTTATAAGGTGAAGAGGAAGCATGATTTTAAAAAATTATATTGAAAAAAGAACTAATATATTATTCTAAAATTTGGTAAAAAAAATTAAATAAAAATATATGATTTTTTAAGATATCCTTCTATAACATTATACTCATTAGGATTTCAATATGTTAATTGTGGGATTTCTTTCTTCATAGAAACTATACCTAATTGACATGTAAATATTTTATATTTAATTTGAACTTAAAAATGTACTTCTTAAGTAGCCTAAAATTTTAAACACAAAATTCCATGTCATAAGGAACCAGGTACTTCAAAAACTTTGCAAAACTGTTCATACTTGCTTGACATTTTAATTTAAATGAGAATAGCCATGCTTGCTTACCACTTTCCTCATACTATAAGATGGGTATTGCAATGTTACATTTATTCAATTGTAGGTTTAAACCAATTGCATGAGCCTAATAGTTGGTCCATATTTAATTGATAAATAGTCCATAAGGATAATGTACATTTATTGAAAAATTTAATAACATCAAACCAAGTATGCAGTGCAAAATATGGCACGATCTGTAACTCATCATCAAACTTGAATGTACTTATTGCAAGTAATTTTACTTCTTTGGGTGAGGACGCTCAATATAAAATAGCAGGAAAGGTGCATACCACAATGTTTACTATGCTATAAACATGATATGGAGGATGTAAGAGGAGCGCATCCTTACTTTCTTACTTCATGTGCTTTTTTTAAAAATTCCCTGCAACTGATGGGCACAAGTGTAGCTGCAGAAATTTTGATCTTATAGATATGAGAATGTTTGCATTCTTGATAAGTAAATATATATTCAATCATGTAAAATTTATATTTATCAATAAAAAAATTCAACAAAATCAATTAAAATATTAGGATTTGTGGGTATATATAAATGGGCCTCCATTGACACACATTCATCTTGTTTTATATATATGACAATATTTTGAAAAAAAACTGCTTTTGGTTTTCGTTTCAAAATGTTTATCTGGAAGCTATATATGGTGCTTTGTTTTGAATAACAAAATATTTGTTTAAAGGAATTTTAATTTAGCATTCATAGAATCGGTCCTGTTGCTCAGAGAAGCAAACCTGTTATGCAGAAAATAAAGAAGACTACTCAATTGGATGAAAAATATTGAGATTTCTTTGTAGCAACATAAACAAGAAATCAGAGTAATTTTGCACATTTTGTAGTGATTTTACAACATGCGACCACTTGGGAACTTACACTGCTATGATTGAATACCCATAATAAACGAAGAATAACACATGGGAAATGTAAATGAGATGGGAAAACAATAATCCATAAATACGTTATTTGGGTTTAGAAGCAATCCATGCTTGGAGCATATAGACTCAACACTGACATGCTGCTGCTGTGGAATCCATGCTTGAATCATATGGACTCAACATTATTACATGTTGTTGTTGTACAATAGTCACTACAAGAAAGGGAGACATAATGAGCAGTGGTTGGATGATGGAAGTAATACAATCATTGTGGTTTCTTTATCTATGCTCAACAAAAACATATTTTTTGATGCATTTATTCATTCATTGTACGGTTGATTCCCCTTACTCTAACTGTCTTGGCTGTGACAAGAAATTGTGATTGGATCCTACAATTGTGGGAAAAAACTGGTAACTTATGCAACTCTAAATTTCAATGGTTGAGAGAAAATGTTATCGAGTTCAATGGTGCCTTTGATGAAACACTTCAGAATTTTATGTGAGTAATAATGTGCAAAAGTTGCAACTGGAGATAGTTTTATCCATTTCCAAACTGAAACAAGGACTCTATGTATTTGGTGAATGCCTTTAGAATCAATATACGTTGTGGGGTTCCTACCATGATGCTAAAGCTATAATTTTTAATATACAAAAGGAGCGGGTAAAAATTGAAAAAGGAAAATTGAACTTTGGTTGATCAAGGGTCGGATTAGCCCTTATCCTTGTGTGAAATGAGTAGTGATCTATATTGAGTATGCTTATGGTAATGAAGCCTCTATTTTTTTGCAGCTCATATTGTTTGTGTGCTTATAATTACTTTATTGAACTCAAAATTTTGATTATGACTTGGATTTATGTTGGGGTGTTTGTGTAATAATACCATCTTCATGGGGTAGCTATGTGTTTGAAGGAAGTTTTGGGGTGAACATGGTTTGACTATCCCTTTTGAACAATCTCAAGGAATCAGCAATTTTGAAAAGGATTGTAGGTCTGTGCAATCTAACTCTGGTAAAGAAGGTTTCAACAGTAGGTCTGGGCATTCTTATGCCTTGTTCCAACATTTAAGTGAAGTTTTGGGCACTATACAAGCCACCTGCAAGCTATCAACAAACAGGAAAAGGAATTGTGGGCATGTATTACAAAGTTTTGATAAATAAATTTCAAGTTATGAGACAATTATTCAATCCTGGGCCTAGTCTCCCCTTATAAATTGTATCAACATCAAGTTCAGACAACCGACAAATGGGAACACAGTTTATTTGTACATAGTAATCAAATGGGATCCACAAAAAGAATAAGGTACACCAAGGGTAGTTTGGTTTCGATATATTTGATGTATTAAAAGGAATGTTACTCCTCTTCCAGTGAAATATCCTAGTTCCCATGTGATAGTGGATTGGAAAACCTTTTGCACTATCATTACATCCGATCTTTACATATCATTGTTTATCCTCAAAGGTGCATTTCATTTCCATAAGTCAAGGGGATACAGTTATATGCTATCTCCATAAATGACAGGGTCTTCATTTTTCTGGGCACTTTTTAAAAGTTTGGATGTTGTATCCATAGTCCTCATTTATCATGCCATACTTCGGTATGGGCTATCAATTTATAAAGGATCTTGATTAAGGAGAGTCCAAATTTTGTGAGTGCCTCAAGTATAATCTGATCCAAAATATGGGTATGTCTAAAGAAGTATATTAAGCATTTTCAGATTGATAAAAGAAGGATGCGACTCAACATACCTGAGAATGTATTGACCGTTAAGACTCCCAACTAATTAAAATTCCACTTAGACTTTGATATGTATGAGCGTCTTGGTAAACAATCCAAATTTAAATATGAAATTCCTCTCCTGTAACATCAAGGATATGCCAAGTAGTGATCACATATCCATAAAAAAGCATTCAATAGAGCTTAGCAAGGATGGGAGAGACTCTAATTTTACTTGGGTGTTTCCACATTCAACATATGCGGGTTCTGTTGTCCCACTTGGCACCTTAACCAATCGAGCTTGGCGAAGATGGGAGAGAATCTGATTTTACTTGGGTGTTTTCATGTCTAGCATATTGCACAATTCATTGTCCCACTTGGCGCCTTTTAAATCAATTTCGTGGAGCTGTTCATAAAGCTATGTGTGGTGGAATATTGTTTGAGTTCTAGCTAGCCATTGGATAAATGTTCGGGTACACAGGGCACTCCCAAAAGACCGAACACCTAGAGCAACCACTTCACACAAACAGATCACAGATTGATACACCGATGTTTTGACGTGGTTTAAACCCTCAAGAGGGAAACACTCCACGGCCTCGGCCAAATAGCTTCTACGGAGCAATTTATTATGCAAAGAAAGAAAGTTACAAATAAGCTTCTCATAATCGATCAACTAGACAATGACCCTCCATGCTCTTTAAATAGAGATCATGGACCAATCGGGTGCTAAGCCACGGATCAAGGTTAGGCATGATCTAAGAGAAGTTGAGCCGTCAGATCACAAACATATCGTGACCGTCGGATTAAATATTTACAAATGCATACTAAAGAAACACACTTTTCTTAATGGATATATTACACAAGTTGATCTTAACTAACTCCTAAGTGTCTAAATATCCTAACATCCCCCCTTAAGAAAAACTTGGGATAGGATTGAAGGATTTACAAAAGTGACACTATTAGGAGAAGGAAGGAGGCATTAGAGCCTATCCCCCCTTAATGACAAATTCCTGAACTCCTAACATAGATCGAACTTTAGAAAAATTTGCTTCTATAAGAGACTTGGTGAAGATGTCTGCAACTTGATCATCTGTAGGACAAAAGAGCACTTCAAGAACATGATCATGAACAAGATTTCTGATGAAGTGCATATGTAGCTCAATGTGTTTGCTGCATTGATGTAGGACTGGATCTTTGGCAAGCTTGATGGCACTTTGATTTTTGCACCAAAGTGGAGTACGCTGTTGCTGCTCGAATCCAAACTCTGAAAGGATCTGTCGAAGGCATAAAGCTTCCTGACTGGCATTAACTGCAAATGTCGATATTCTGCCTTTGCTGAAGAAATAGCAATAGCTTGCTGTTTCTTACAAGCCCATGTGATAGGTCTAGATCCTAGACTGAAAACATAACCTGCAGTAGACTTTCGATCATCAGGATCTCCGGCCCAATCTGAATCAGTGAAACCAACCAACAAAGGTTCTCCCCCTGTACTGTAATGAATCCCAAACTGAATTGTACCTCAAATATATCGAAGTATTCTTTTAGCTGCTTTCCAGTGACTTTCATGAGGTGTTTGCATATAACGGAAAACACGACCAACGACAAAGGAAAGGTCAGGATGGGAATGAGTCAAGTATAAGAGACTACCAACAAGTTGACGATACAAGGTGGCATCTACTTCAAGTGAAGTACAAGTGGCAGAAAGTTTGAATCCAGACTGGAAGGGAGAAGGGGCTGGTGTACAATCTTCCATGTGAAAGCGACGAAGAAGGTCACAAGCATACTTAGACTGAGAAATAAAGATTCCTTCTTTGGTTTGTAGGACTTGGAGACCAAGAAAATAATGCAAATGTCCTAAGTCTGACATTTTAAAATTTTGCTTAAGACTAGATTTCACATGGGTTATAAGCTTATGGTCACTACCAGTAAGAATAAGGTCATCAACATATAGAACAAGTATGATGAGATGGTTTCCTACTTTCTTGGTATAAACATTGGGGTTAGAATGACATCTAGAAAAACCAGTGTTAAGGAGAAAGCTATCCATTTCGGCATACCAAGCTCTAGGAGCTTGCTTAAGGCCATATAATGATTTCTTAAGGCAGCAGACAAAACTAGAGTTATTATGAGCATATCCAGGAGGTTGTTCCATGTAAATTTCCTCCTGTAAATCACCATGTAAGAAGACAGACTTGACATCCATTTAATGGACTTCCCAGTTATGTAAGGCTGCAAGGGAAAGAACAAGGCGGATGGAGTTCGTTTTTGCGACAGGAGCAAAGGTTTCATTGTAGTCAATCCCTTCAACTTGGGAAAAACCTTTGGCAACTAACCTTTCCTTAAGTCTTTCAACAGTTCCATCTGATGCATACTTAGTTCTGTAGACCCATTTATATCTGACAAGTTTTCTTCCTTTTGGAAGAGGTACAAGATCCCCAGTATCGTTTGCTATTAAGGAACGATATTCTTCATCCATAGCTACATCCCAATCTAGATTTCCCGAATCTTCTGTAAAAGTTTTTGGATCATGATTCTCTGAAACCTGAGCCAAAGGAGAAGAGGCTCGCTGAAACTGAGAACGTGTTTGACGTTGATCTCTAGGATCACCGGCAAGATCACCAGCTGCTTCACATGTTGAATGGACCCATCGAGGAAGCACTTGTGTTGGTGCAATTGGAGATACATGAGCAGGCGGAGGTGGATTTTCATCCTCACTGTCGTCATCAAAAACTGGAGTTGGAAACCTGTTAAGGAAGTTGGAAGAAGAAGAAGGCACAATCATCGAGTTAGGCTCGCAGGCCAAGAGATTTTCATCAAATTTAACATCTCTTCTAATGATTACATCATGAGAATGTGGTTGAAGAAGTCTATAACCTTTTTCATCTTCAGAATATCCAACAAATATGCACTTTTCACTTTTAGGCTGCAATGCTTTCTGTTTTTCATCCGGAATGTGAGCCCATGCTTCACTACCAAACACATGGAAGTGACTTCCATCTGGTTTAAATTTACTCCATGCTTCTTCCAATGTGATACCTTGTAAAGCTTTAGTGGTGTTGAGATTAACTATGTAATTTGCACAATTTATGGCTTCGACCCAAAATTGAAGACTTAGTCCCTTAGTTTGGATCATACAATTAGCCATTTCTTTTAAAGTGCGGTTCTTCTGTTCAGCTACACCATTTTGTTGTGGTGTATATGGAACAGTGTGTTATTGTTGGATTCCTTGTTCAGTGCAGAAAGTAGTGAATTTTTTGTTAACATATTCTCCTCCATTATCAGATCTTAACTTAATAATTTGATGACCAAATTGTTTTTCAACAAGGGCCTTGTAGGCCAAGAACATGTTAAATACTTCGCTCTTATGTTTTAGGAAATAAACCCAAGTGCGTCTGGTGTAATCATCAATGAAAGTTAAGAAATATTTGAAACCAGAAAATGAAGCAGATGGAAGAGGACCACACAAGTCACTATGCACAAGCTCCAAGGGAACCAAGGCATGCCAAGAGGCACGTTTGTTAAAACTATCTCGATGATGTTTTTCGAGTACACAACCGGAACAAACACCATCCCTGCAAGATACCATTGGAATACCTGTCACCATATTGTCTTTACATAGTTGTTGCAATGAGTGATAATTTAAGTGACCAAATCACTCATGCCAAACTTTGCTCAAGTTATCATTATGAGCAACAAAAACTGAAGGAAAAGGTGATGACCCAAAGTTGTTAAATTTGTACAACCTGGTAATATCATCAACAATTTCGGTATCTAGGACCTCTTGAGGATCTTTAAAATCCTTGATTACAACTTGGTGAAGTGTAAACGTCACAGTTTTACCTTCATCAGAATGAGTGATTTGATAGACTGATAACAAATTACAGGAAATTCTTGGAACACATAGTACATCACTAAAATGACCATTATCTACTGGAATTGTTCCAGCTCCTACAACACTTAGAGATCTATCATCACCAACAAATATTTTTTTGGTGTTACATTCAAGCATAGTAGAAAAGATGGCTTGATCCTTAACCATATGATAAGATTCTTTAGAATCAATGAGCTCTTCATTTGAAGTAGAAGAAGAAGACGCATTATAAGAATAACTAGAAGCACAAAGTGCATGTCCATGAGAGGTAGATTCTGAAGGCGAATCTAGGCTGATGTGGTGCTTATTCATTGTTGCTTCCAAGGCTGTCATCTTCTTGAAACACTTAGATTCATCATGATTATCTTTCCCGCAATAGTTGCAATGACGCTCAGTATTCTTTCCTTTTGGCTTGTATCCTTTGTCATTTTTTAAAGAAAGAGCTGACTGAGAGGGTTTTTGACCCTTGTTTGACTTGTTATTGCAAAAATTTTGTTTCTTGGGAGGCTTGGGATTTTCTTTGTGTTGGGACAATAAGGCTTTCCCAGATGTATCTGCATTGTTAATTATTCCAAGATGGATGAGCTTATCTTGCTCTCTAATCAAGGAATCACAAAAGGATTCAAGACTAGGCTCTTGATAGCTAGCTACATTCAATGATTCTTTCATGGAGTAAAATGTTGATACAAAAACAGAATATGCAGGTCCAAGTTTGGAAAGAATATGATAAATGCATTGTTTGTCTTCCCTCTTAATCTTGCATTCTTTACATAAGAGTTTAAGAGTTTTGTACTTAGATAAATAATTTTGAATGCATGAAAAATCACTTGGATTTAAAGAAATCAACTCATTTTCGAGTTGGTGACCTCAAATTTCATTGTGTTTACCAAACACAGATTCCAACTTGTCCCAAGCAGCATCAGGTTCATCAATTCCAGATATGTGGAATCGCAAATCAGTAGAGATTGACATCACAATCAATCCATGAGCTTTGTCACATCTATTTTCCTATTTGATTTTCCTATCATCATCAGTGGGTTCAGTTTCTTTCCCTGAGGTAATTCTGAAAAGTTCTCTACTTCGTAGAACATCCTCCATACGAGATTTCCATGAGAAATAGTTGGAATTGGTAAGTAGAATATCACAAGGGGCTGCCATATTTGTAAATTAATGGTTTTAAAAGTAAAAACCAATAGTCTGGATGCGAATGCGAAGAGATCGAAAAAATAGGTGGTTTAAAACAAAACGGCAGTAAAAACTGACTCCGTATGATAAAGTTATGCTTGATCAAAGAAAATGTTGAAGATGTCCCCAATAGTGACGTGGCAGATAGAGAATGATCAGCTAAAAAAAAGACCCCCCTCTTCCCAAGATGAACCTTTGACAATCACTTTACAAGAAAGTTGCTTTAAGTGAATCACTTTTGTAAAATAAGTGATTTTACTTTACAATAATGTTACTTTAAATAGTGCAGCAATAAAAATGAACTTAAGTGACTCACTTTTTATTTTTATTTTTATTATTTAAGTGAGATGCACTTTTACAATAAAGTAACCTGAAGATAGAAATTGCATGCACTTTTTTTTTTAAAAGTAACTTCCTAAGACTTGAACTCAAGACCTATTAAGGAATAAAGCAATTTTGAACCAAGTGAGCTAGATTAAAAGGTATGCAAAATATGGGGAGGAAGAGTTTTTTTTTTTTTTTTATTCTTCTTGCTCGGTTTCCGTGCTTGCCTTTTTTCCTACAAATCACACCATAAAAAAAAACAACAAAAAACTTTTTCACACTTGTGGGGTTGGATCTCGTTAGCTTTCCTAGAAAGTCTATGTTTGCCGAGATCACACAAGGTGCACGGCAAAGAGCATACGCAGCAGAGAAAAACCCTTTCCCTTTCTGTTTCTGATTCGCCGAGATTGCATGAGGTGCACGGCAAAGAGCATACGCAGACAGGAAAAACAACAATCCGAAACTAAAAAAAAATATAATAATAAAAACTGATAAAAATATGAGATATTTCTTTTTTAAAATATAAATAAAAAAAACGTCACTGTAACATTATACCTTCATATCTGATCAAATACGCGTTTCTGAAGCAACCAGAAACCGTTTTCGATTAAACAGAAACTATTTCCCAATGGAAATGGCACTCCGGACGTAATGGAACACCTCCCATAGCCCAAAAATGCACAGAAATACCAGAACCAGAAACCCTTTCAAGTTTCGGCAACAACAGTTCAAGATCTAGATCATAACCAGAAGCAACTCTTCATAAAAGCTCTGATACCATGTTCGAGTACAGAGAGTACTCCCAAAATATCGAACACCTAGAGAAACCACTTCACACAAATAGATCACAGATCAATACACCGATGTTTTGATGTGGTTTAAACCCTCGAGAGGGAAACACTCCACAGCCCCGGCCAAATAGCTTCTACGGAGCAATTTATTATGCAAAGAAAGAAAGTTACAAATGAGCTTCTCATAATCGATCAACTAGACAATAACCCTCCATGCTCTTTAAATAGAGATCATGGATCAATCGAGTGTTAAGCCACGGATCAAGGTTAGGTATGATCTAAGAGAAGTTGAGTCGTCGGATCACGAACATATCGTGACCGTCAGATTAAATATTTACAAATGCATTCTAAAGAAACACACTTTTCCTAATGGATATATTACACAAGTTGATCTTAACTTTCTCCTAAGTGTCTAAATATCCTAGCAATAAATCCATACAAATATATGCCATTGATAAGTTAGGAAAGTGGCGGTCCTTAATACAATATTTCATCTCCTCTACTTGTTAGCCTTTTTGTCTAGAATATATAAGATCTATGAATAAGAGCTCAAAATATTTTGATTGCAATTTTTGTGTTTGTTACTGGGATAGGTTTTTATCCTTGTTTCCTTAGTCGGGAAAGAAATATAATGTCCTAAGTTGTTGTTGCCATATTTTATTTCATCTAACTTTCTAGATCTTCATTTTGATGAATTTTAAAAATTATATTATTTTTTTAGAATCTCTTTTACTTTTTTTAAGAGTTAGGATTAAGATACAAATGCCAGGAACCATCATATTATGGAATCAATTTTTATCCATGGTCTCATCTACATCTAAACTACCTTTCCCCTAAAATGAAAAGAAAAGTTACTAAGGTGCTATGTTAAATAGTATATTTCATTTCCTCTACTTGTACACTAGGACTTATTTTTTTTGAATCGTGGTATTACTGCCACTTCTTTATTCATTAGCTTGAAGCTTCTTTATTCGTTAGCTTGAAGTTTCTACGAGGGAATATCTTATTGAAGTAAAAATGAATTCTAAATATTTTTATTTAAAAATAAAATGGTTCTAACAATTTTAAAGGAATTGTTAAGGAGAAATATCATAAAAATTGTTAAGAAGAAATGTCATAAATTACTCATATATTTTTTAGAATGTAGACAATGATTGTTTTTGTTTTTGTGGGAATGTTCCTGGTATCATTGACCAATGTGGTTATTCTTGGCATCAAGCAATAAATACGAAATCGAAACGTTATCCAAGAGAAATCATCTCAATTTTTCAAAGCCCATTGGATACACACTACTAAATATTAGATGCCGAAGCCAATGTGGCTATTCTTGGCACCATTAATGATCGAGCAATAAATACGAAAGTGAAGCGTCATCCATGAGAAATCGTCTCAATTTTTCAAATCCCATTGGGTGCACACTAGTAAATTTTGGATGCCGAAGTGACCCACTAATTAAAGTTTACTTTGTTGAAAGATTTAGAGCTTCCCAAAGTGATTTTCCTTCCTTATACTGTTTTCCACTTGGCGTTCCTTTTTCCCCTCCTAGGGAAATTGCTAGTACTAGTGTTTTATAGGTATTTCTTTTATTCCTTTACTTTTAGTTTGTCATAATGTTCACCTACCATATTTTTTATATTCTTTTGTTTTTTCATTTTTTTTATGATAAGTTTGGCTTGTACTAGTGTTGTATAGATAGAGATGGCCATGATTTTTTTTTTTATTGTGTTATGGTATAAGGATATATATTTATGCTGAGTTATTAAGTTTATGTTGAGATGTTGTGTTTAAGTAAATAATAATCAACATGATAAAACAATCAAACCACAAATTTGAAGTCATAATCTTACTCAAGGCAAAAGCCAAGAGATTTAGGTTGACGACCATTGGAGAATTGTAAAGCTTGAAACCCAGAGTCCTTTCCAACTTCTTATAAACATAAAGGAGGGAATGAAAGCATCGATTGAAGGTTTTAAATAAAGCAATAAGATCTATGGAAAACTTCCCTCATAGTCCACATAAACATAATGGAAACTTCTGTGAAAATCCCTTAATGGAGAATCTCCTCAAAGTCGTAAATACCAGGACATAATGAAAACTCAACACCAAACGCTATTATAAATGAGTGAATTGACTAGCATATAAAAGATAGGAATCAGATCTCTCAACTCCCCTTCTGTGGTTCTAGTACTTTGAATATGAGCTTCAAACTACCAATAGAAACCCCTGTACATTTACAAGCTAAGGCTCGAAGGTTGAGAGCCTTCTCTCTCGAATATTTTTTTCTAGTCATGGAAACCATAGCTATCGTACAACTGCTTCACTGAGGCGACTGCTTTATTGGACTGGAGTGAAAACCACAAGTCGAGCCCAATATTAATATTTGTCTAGGAGTTTTCCCAACGACAAATAGTATTGTCACCATGGAGGAATCGAGGATTTGAAGGGGTATTGAGCCCCCACAATGTTGGTACCTGGGTCTCCATCAGGTCATCCGCCCCATTGTTGGCTCCTGGGTCTAAAATCTCTCGAAGATTCTAATGAAAAATAACAAGCTGAATTGCATAGCAAGGTGAGTGATTTCCAATATCGAGGTTGCAAGATCTTATTGAATAATTAATAGTACACTTGTCCAAATCTAGTGAAGTGAAGGGTGTGCCTCTTGCACATGATACATGTGGAATGCGTTAAC
Organism: Larix kaempferi; assembly: GCA_027924585.1. Taxonomy (NCBI): domain Eukaryota; kingdom Viridiplantae; phylum Streptophyta; class Pinopsida; order Pinales; family Pinaceae; genus Larix; species Larix kaempferi. Next base: position 23,511,301 of record BSBM01000047.1, on the reverse strand, counting down.
TTAATTCTACAAGCCCCAACAGCTATAACACGTATTAATAAAATACATATGTATATATTAAAGGCATGGATAGTAATAGTCTATGCTATAAAATTTACAATTAACCCTATGCAAGTTATAATCCATACGTACAAGCACCTAAGCCATGGACCATTTCAAGGTTCGAAATGAATATCAATGGATAAGAATATGAGGTTCATTTGAAAGAGCTAATATTAAGAATTAGGAAAATCTTATTGTTTGTTATAGTACCTTTCCATAATAACCAAGATTATAATAGAATATAGAAAGGACCAAGAAGAATGCCATCACAAAGTGAATATTACAAATAATTTGGAAATTTTACCATTATAATATGCCAAGGTCAAGTGATTGAATCTAATAACATATCAACAATCATGTGGTAGTTCACTATGCAATTTTTAGGGTTTGAGAGTCATTTTTTCACACCAGAACAATGAGCTATGGTTCCTTTCCTAGTCGCCATCCCATTTCACTGTTGATGTATATGTAACTTTGGAATGTATTTCATCTATGTATTTCATATATATTTATTGTACCCTTATCAGAGATGTGTTATTCCTCTATAAAGAAGTGTCGTCATGTGGATTGACAAGTGTTGCAAGTGTGTGTACTTGTCGATGGCTTATTAGACCACCATGTGTGGGGTAGGCCCTGAAATATATATTATATTGTGGATGTACCTAGCTAGACAAGTCGGCCCCATAAGGTCACTGGAAAAACAAATTAGTATAAATAGAGGTCAGGAGATCTCTATTTATATCATTCGGAAAGTCATACCTCTCTCACTCAGAAAGTGGCGCACTAGTGAGGAGGAGGATCATCTGCTACTAGGAGACTATCTCAAGTGTATTTTGGTTGTACTTTGGTTGAGCCATTGCTCTCTCTATCTCTGAGGAAGTTGTGGGGTTTTTCACCTTAGGGTTTTCCCCACGGAAACTCTGTGTCTCTTGTCTCTCATGCTTTTGATTCTTGTGATGCTTGTCATGCTTATTGTGATTGTTATGCATTGATATACTGTATATGTTATTCTCTCAGTAAAGATCCTAGAGTATTGTGAATTAATGCTCAAAATTTAACATGGTATCAGAGCTAACCTGAGAAGAAGACATTTTGCAGTGATGGAAACTTGAGTTTCTTGTTTATTGGGTTTCTCTCCACAGATTTTGGAAAAATAGTATAGTAGATTGACTCTACTCATCAAGGCCAATCTATCTGTCCAATCAGAATTCAATTCTAAGCATTTTTAGATTTGGCCCTAAAAATTAGGGTTTCCACAAAAATAGGAATTTCTGAAATCGAAAGACATAGCTGGAAGCTCCTTGCAAAAATCAAAGTTTAGAGCTTTGGATCGAGATTTTTGGCTGGGTAGATCTCCGAGAAACTCAAACCCTAATTTAGGGCTCTCCCCAGTGAACCCGGGAGGACAAAAAGGAAAATCTGAATGGTAAAGCTTTGCTGATCTCAAATTCTGAATACACCAGGCTGATTATCTCATCAAGGCGCATTTTTCTATCCTTTCAGAAAATTGAAATTCACATTTTGAATTTTTAGGGTTTTCCTAACAAACCCTAATCCAGGACCAGATCCAGTTTTCAGCATTTCAAGTGGTAATACCTAAATATTTTCTATTTCCATTTGAAGTACTCTTTAAGATGTCTCACCACACCAAGCTTGAGGATAAGCTTGAAGGAGCTGATAATTTTCGAGCTTGGAAGTATAGGATTGGGTTAATCCTGGAAGAGAATGAGTTGGACTCATATGTAAAAGAAGACATCCCTATCCCAGAGGATGAAGAGGCTAAGGTATTGCATAAGAAAAACTTGTTCAAGGAAAAGAGAATCATTGCTGATTCTATCAAAGACCATCTCATACCCCATGTGTCTTCTCTAAAGACACCCAAGGAGATGTTTGACTCTTTGACCAAGCTATTTGAAGGGAAGAACATAAATCGGAAGATGACCCTGCAGAACCAATTGAAAGGAGTAAAGTTTCAGAATGGAGAAACCATTCAATCTTATTTTTCAAGGGTCTCCCAGATCAAGGAACAACTAGAAGCAGTAGATGAAATGGTGGAGAATGTTGAAGTGTTGATGACCACTCTAAATGGCCTACCCAGGTCATGGGATTCCTTTATTCAAGGAATTTGTACAAGGAAGAAGTTGATCTCCTTCAATAGATTGCGGGAAGAATGCTCTCAAGAAGAAGCTAGGCTTGTGGCTCGAGAAGAAAAGATGGGAAATGAAGATCAAGCTCTCACAGCACATGCCAGGAAAGGCAAGTCCAAGAAGGAATCATCTCATAACAAGAGATTCTCACACCACCATTATCATAAAGATAAGAAAGATCATAGATGCTTCAATTGCAATGAGAAGGGACACTTTGCTTCAGATTGTCCCAAGAAGAAGAAAGACAACAAAAACAACTTCAATAAGAAGAAGAATAATAACAAAAGAAGATATCATGCTCATGCTACCGAAGATGATGAACCCCCAAAGAAGAAGGCTAGGGCAGAAAGTGATAGTGATGATGACTCATCAAGTGAAGAAGAATATGTTTTAATTTCTACTCTCACAGGTACTATCTCCCATGGTTGTAATGATTGGTTGATTGATAGTGGGGCTTCCAAACACATGACTGGGTTTAAGGAATCTTTTGTGAATCTATCTGAACATGAATCACCCCATAAGGTGAAACTTGGGGATGATTATCAATACCCAATCAAAGGAAGTGGTGAAACCTCCTACAACCTAGATTCTGGAAAATATTTGAAGATGAAAGAAGTCCTTTATGTACCTAGGCTCAAGAAGAACTTACTCTCCATCTCTGCATTGGATGCAAAAGGTATGAGGGTTGCATTTGTGGATGGCCAAGTCCTAATGTGGCCAAAGGGAAAGAACATAGATGATACCGTAGTGATTGGAGAGCAAGAGGGAGGTTTGTATAAATTGAAGGGACAACCTGAACATGCCATGATACATGAATCCATGGAGCCAAGTGAATTTTGGCATAGAAGACTTGCTCATATGCACTATAGGGCACTTCCAATTGCAAGCAAGGCTGTAGAGGGTCTTCCTGAAATCAAGACCAAACATGAAGGTGTTTGCAAAGGATGTGCAAAAGGTAAGAACATTAAGAAGAAAGCAAGGCAAAAGACATCCTGGAAATCATCCACTCAGATATATGTGGTCCTATGTCATCCAGTTCTCTGAGTGGGTATGTTTTCTATGTCTCATTTATTGATGAATTCTCCAGGAAGACTTGGGTATACTTCTTGAAGAACAAAGATGAGGTGTTTGATAAATTCAATAAATTCAAAACCTTGATGGAGAATCAAACTGACAAGAAGATCAAAACATTCAGATCCGACAATGGTGGAGAATTCACTTCAGGTGACTTCAAGAAGCTTTGCAGTGATTCAGGGATTAAGAGGGAGTTGACTACTCCTTATAATCCTCAACAGAATGGAGTTGCAGAGAGGAAGAACAGAACAATCATGGAAGCAGCAAGGGCAATGTTGCATGACCAACCTATGTATCTATGGGTAGAAGCAGCTAGAACAGCTTTATATGTGCAGAACAGAACACCCCACAAGATATTGGACAACAAGACACTAGAAGAGGTCTTTTCTGGTAAGAAACTTGAAGTCAGCCATCTCAGAATATTTGGTTGTCTAGTATACACTCATGTCCCAAAGGAAAAGAGGACTAGACTAGATCCTTCAGGAAAGAAGGGTATCTTTGTGGGTTACAGTGAAAGCTTGAAGGCTTACAGAATATACTTTCCAGGGTTCAAGAAGATTGATGTCAGGAAGGATGAATATAAGTTCAAGGACAGGTAATCCAGGAAGCAAAGATCAAGAGGGAGCACACTCCAGCAGCTCCTGCAAGGATGCAGATTTTCAGAGGGAGTTGACCATCTTCCTACATTCCACAATAGAAGGTGTAGAAGAAGCTACTTTAGCAGCTCCTGCCAGGAAGGTACGACTCATAGGGAGTCCACCCAAAAAACAAACAAAGATAAGTATTTCAATTATCATTTCTTGCCTATTTTGTTTGTTTAAATAATATTATGCTTATGTTCCTAGACTTAGGATATGTATTGTGCATATTAGAATGATTGCATTAGTGAATAGTATAATACTAATATGCATGTGATGGGTAAGTGGCCTATGGCACTGTACAACATTCCAGTGCTACTTATCTAGAATGAAACCTCTTTGCTGACATGCTAGGAGTAGTGCAAACTCTTAACAATGTTCTGGTAGAGACTGGAAGGCATCTAGAAAGTTGTGGAACATGGATAAATGTTGTATTGAAGCATTGGCTAAGATAACTGCATGACTGCATGACATATTTCTTTATGTGTAAAGAATTTGTTCTGAAAATTATGAGATGTTTCTAATCATGCAATTTAACTTGTTTTGTAGGAAAGACCGTATATCTTCACCTACAAAAGGACTACAACATTTGTTCTAGCAACAAAGATATCTATTGAAGATATTGAAGCTCCCAGGATCTGGGATGAAGAAATGGAATGCCATGATCCGTCGATCATGAAGAAGATGTTTGGGATGCAGTCCCAAGACCTGACAGGGAGTCACATGTGTGCAGATTGAAGAAAGCCTTGTATGGCTTGTTGCAAGCTCCCAGAACTTGGTGTGATACAAAGTGGAAGCTTGCTGCTGAATTCGATATGAAGAACTTTGGGAATGATGCATTATCTCCTAGGTATGGAGGTGTGGCAGAATTCAGGTGGGATCTTCCTTGGTCAAGGGAAGTACACAATAGATATCTTGAAGCGATTCAGGATGATGGATTGCAACGCCATGGCCACACCCATGGCATCGAATCTAAAGATTCTATGTGATGATTCATCTGAGCCGATTGATGTCTCTATGTATCGTCAGATGATTGGGTCCTTGATGTACCTGACGAACACGAGACCAGATATTTGCTCTGCTGTGAACACATTGAGCCAGTTCCTGACAGATCCGAGGAGTGTTCACTTGGTTGCTGTAAAGCATGTTCTGAGGTACTTGAAGGGTACAATGGATTATGGGCTCAAGTATGAAGCGAATCAAAAGTTTAACCTGCAGGGTTATGTTGATTCAGATTGGGCTGGCAATGCTGCAGATAGGAAGAGCACATCTGGGTGCTGCTTCAGTATGGGATAAGGTGTGATCTCTTGGTTTAGCAGGAAGTAGTCCTGCATAGCACTGAGTACAGTTGAGGCAGAGTATGTTGCAGCCTTTTCAGCTAGTTGTGAGGCAGTATGGCTATGGAAGCTACTGTCTGAGTTATTTGATCTCCCATTGGATGTAGCTGGTATCTTCTGTGATAACCAGAGTTGTGTGAAGCTGTCCGAGAACCTAGTGTTTCATGACAGGTTGAAACACATAGAGATCAAATATCACTATATCAAGGATATGGTGCAGAGAGGAGCTGTGAAGCTCCTGTATGTTGCGACGGACGAGCAGATTGCAGATGTGCTGACGAAGCCACTAGCTAAGGTGAAGTTCGAGTACTTCGGAGAGAGGCGTGGTGTTCTTCAGATTGATGACACTTCGAGGAATAAGTGATTGACACATTTGCTGAAGCCATTCCAAGTATGTTGGAAGGAGGATCCTTCACATGGCTGTGGATGTAAGCGCTGGATGATGAGCATCAGGATGATGTTCTGGTTTCTGCTTTGTATGATCAGTTGGATCATTTATATGTATGTACGCATCATGTTGGATGTTGGATATGATTAGTTGGATCATTTATATGTATGTATGCATCATGTTGGATGCTGTATATGATCAGTTGGATCATTTATATGTATGTACGCATCATGTTGGATGCTGGATATGATCAGTAGGATCATTTGTATGTATTTTGTATATGCATCATGTTGGATGCTTGGACCATGTATCTGTATATGTATTAGGTGGATACATTGTATGATCAAGTAGATCATGTCTGTTGATATGTATCATGTATGATTAGGTGGATCATGTATTTGTATTTGTATCAGGTGGATACATTGTATGATCAGGTGGATCATGTATGATGATATGTATCAGGTAGATACTTGGTATGCATTAGGTAGATGCATTGTATGATTAGGATGATCATGGATGACAAGCTTTAGGATGTTGCTCCAGATGACATGTAGCAGGATGTTTCAGTGATGATGATCAGGATGATCATGTGAACATCGGGATGATGTATGGTGAGTATCAGGTTGATACTCTGTGGCCATGGAACAGGTTGTGCGGATAAGCATGTAATTTGTGCCCTGGGAGATTTGCAGATAGTCTTTCGAGGTTTTTCCTATGGCATGTAATTTGTACCCTGGGATATCTGGCAAATGCTCTTTCAAGGTTTTGCTTGGGAGGACATATAATTTGTGCCCTAGGAGATCTACAGATAGTCTTTCGAGGTTTTGCCTATTGCATGTAATTTGTGCCCTGGGATATCTGGCAGATGCTCTTTCGAGGTCTTGTCATATGGCATGTAATTTGTGCCCTGGGAGATCAGATAGGTTGAATCGTGTGCTCGTAATCAGTCCTGGGATGCTCTTTCGAGGTTTTTCCATGACCACATGTAATTTGTGCCCTGGGAGATCCGATAGGTTGAGCCTTGTGCTCGTAATCAGTCCTGGGATGCTCTTTCAAGGTTTTGTGGTGACCACATATAATTTGTGCCCTGGGAGATCCGATAGGTTGAGCCTTGTGCTTGTAATCAGTCCTGGGATTCTCTTTCGAGGTTTTGTGGTGGGGTCGCATGCAATAAGTCCTAGAGATATGGACAGGATGAAAAAGGCCTCAGATGCTCTTTAGGGTTCTTGCTAGTCAAGAGACTCTTTTAAGGTTTTGTGATGCACGTAATAAGTCTTGAGATTTCCACAGTATGGCCAGTGATGATGAAGACCTGCAGGTGGTGGGCCTACATCTAGTATGAAAAAGGACTGGCTCTGTAGAACTTCCTATGACGAGTAGATTTAGAGATTGCTTGAGATAGCAGCAGTAGTGACGATGATGATGACGATGATCCCGAGAAGAATACTTGTCTAGCAGATCTGTGTCGAGAAATACCTTCCTAGTTAAGAGGGAGTATTGATGTATATGTAACTTCAGAATGTATTTCATATATATTTATTGTACCCTTACTAGAGATGTGTTATTCCTCTATAAGGAAGTGTCGTCATGTGGATTGACAAGTGTCGCAAGAGTGTGTACTTGCCGATGGGTTATTAGACCACCATGTGTGGGGTCGGCCCTAAAATATATATTATATTGTGGATGTACCTAGCTAGACAAGTTGGCCCCATAAGGTCACTAGGCAAACAGATTAGTATAAATAGAGATCAGGAGATCTCTATTTATATCATTCGGAAAGTCATATCTCTCTCACTCAGAAAGTGGCGCACTATTGACGAGGAGGATCATCTACTACTAGGAGACTATCCCAAGTGTATTTTGGTTGTACTTTGGTTGAGCCATTGCTCTCTCTATCTCTGAGGAAGTTGTGGGGTTTTTCACCTTAGGGTTTTCCCCATGGAAACTCTGTGTCTCTTGTCTCTCATGCTTTTGATTCTTGTGATGCTTATTGTGATTGTTATGCATTGATATACTGTATATGTTATTCTCTCAGTAAAGATCCTAGAGTATTGTGAATTAATGCTCAAAATTTAACATTCACCCCTGAGTGGCCATTGGTTAAGGTCAACTATGGGAGTTAAATAGGGGTTTTTCCCCGTGGAGTGGTGGCAGTGCCCTTGTGCGGTGACCCATAGTCACAAAGATTCCTTTGGCTCTACTGCGGATGTGGTGGAAACACTTGAGGCAAGACAGAGGCTTTGTTGGCACATCGTGTAAGTGGATGAGACGATGACACATTTGGAAAGGTGGTTTTGTGGAGCCACGCATACACGGTGGCTCCTTCGGTGGCAAAGCCTATATTCTTGTTGCTGGTGGCCATGGTGCCCATCCCTTGCAGTCAACGGCTTCCACAGCACTGGTGTCTTTCCCTTGAATTCAGTGGCCCATAAAAATTTCAAGATGTGTGTGGTGGATTCCCGACGATGTTTCTTGCAGTCGGGTTCCTATTCAGATATTGTTTCCCTCGAGGAGGTGGTGAAGGCTATGTAGTGGCTCTCCCAAGCGACACTTGAAAATGAAGACCTTGGCCAGGGAAACACATACACAACAATGTCCTAATTGTAAATGTATGGGATTTTTTGTATGCGTAGAGAAATATGGTTTAGCTCATTTCAAATGGCTTACACTTATGGCCTCTTTTTGTTTTATTTGTGCTCTTTTTGAGCAGTTTTTGTATTAGCATTTAATGCACAATATGATTGCCCTACAATAAGGGTTTTGTAAAGATGTAGTCTTTTAGCTACTACCTGTTCTTTGAGTAGATTTTTTGAGTGCTTATGCACATGTAAACCTTTGGGTTATATCTGTAAGGTTGACAGGTCTCTGAACAATATGTTATGTTATCTTTAATAGAATGCAAATTATTTTCCAGGAAAAAACATATGAAAAACTACAAAGTGACATTTTAATAAAAGAAAAAGAGAAGTAGCATTGTTTCAACATTTAAATTTATTGCGCCGAGAGGCACTCTACAACCTAGTATGAGGGAGATCTTGTAATGTTGCGTAACGTTTGTCGAGTATGAGAGAGATGTTGTAATATTTGTTCCTAACATGTCGACCATAAATAATATTGTTGATTATGATGGAGATGTTGTAAGGTTTGTCGAGTATCAGAGAGATATTGTAACATTTCTCGAGTATGAGAGAGATGTTGTAACGTTTATTCCTAACATGTCAGCCATAAACAAAAAAGAATAATACAAAGTAAAAAGTAATAAAATATTATGTCGGCCATTAATAAAAATAGAATACTAATTATGTTTTTCCAAATACAATACTGAATTTGAATTTAGTTTTTCTACAAAAGTAGATTACTAATTATGTTTTTCCAAATATAATACTGAATTTGAATTTAGTTTTTCTACAAAAATAATTGTAAATTTTGTTTAATATACTCACTTTTTAAAATAATAGTTTTAATTGTAGTGCTTTAAATTTGAATTTAGTTATTTTTAAAATAGAATTCTAAATTTTGTTTAATATACTCACTTTTTAAAAATAACGGTGCTTTAACAGTATCTCAGCCTAGATCCAAGTCAATAAAAACATAAGCAAGTTTAGTTTCCTTCTGTTTTCTCTGGAAATTTGATTCTATATAAAAATAGAATAGTAATTATGTTTTTCCAAATAGAATACCGAATTTGAATTTAGTTTTTTCTACAAAAATAATTGTAAATTTTGTTTAATATACTCACTTTTTAAGATAATAGTTTTAATTGTAGTGCTTTAAATTTTAATTTAGTTTTAAAAAAATTAGAATTCTAAATCTTGTTTAATATACTCACTTTTTAGAAATAATAGTTTTAATGGCAGAATAAAAATAGAAGCAAGTTTCATTTCGTTTTCTCTCGAATTTTGATTCTATATAAAAATATAATACTAATTATGTTTTTCCAAATAGAATACCAAATTTGAATTTAGTTTTTCTAAAAAAATAATTGTAAATTTTGTTTAATATACTCACTTTTTAAAATTTTGTTTAATATACTCACGAAACGAAACTTGCTTCTATTTTTATTCACTTGGATATAGGCTGAAATACTGTTAAAGCATTGCCATTGAAACTATTATTTTTAAAAAGTGGGTATATTAAACAAAATTTAGAAATCTATTTTTAGAAAAACTAAATTCAAATTTAAAGCACTTCAATTAAAACTATTATTTTAAAAAGTGAGTATATTAAACAAAATTTACAATTATTTTTGTAGAAAAACTAAATTCAAATTTAGTATTCTATTTGGAAAAACATAATTAGTATTGTATTTTTATATAGAATCAAATTTCCAGAGAAAACGAAACGAAATGAAACGAAACTTGCTTCTATTTTTATTCACTTTGATCTAGGCTGAGATACTGTTAAAGCACTGCCATTAAAACTATTATTTTTAAAAAGTGAGTATATTAAACAAAAATTAGAATTCTATTTTTAGAAAAACTAAATTCAAATTTAAAACACCACAATTAAAACTATTATTTTAAAAAGTGAGTATATTAAACAAAATTTACAATTATTTTTGTAGAAAAACTAAATTCAAATTCAATATTCTATTTGGAAAAACATAATTAGTATTCAATTTTTGTAGAAAAACTAAATTCAAATTCAGTATTCTATTTAGAAAAACATAACTAGTATTCTATTTTTATTAAAGGCCGACATAATATTTTATTACTTTTTACTTTGTATTATTCTTTTTTGTTTATGGCCGACATATTAGGAACAAACGTTACAACATCTCTCTCATACTCGACAAATGTTACAACATCTCTCTCATATTCAACAAACATTACAACATCTCCATCATAACAACAATATTATTTATGGCCGACACGTTAGGAACAAACGCTACAACATCTCCCTCATACTCAACAAACGTTACGCAACGTTACAAGATCTCCCTCATATTGGGTTGTAGAGCGCCTCTCGACGCAATAAGTTATTATTATCAAATACAAAAATATATCAAATTAATCATAAATGTTATAATTAGATTCTAACAATAAAGAATATTAGAATTGATAAAAATATTATATTTCAAATATAAATTTAATTAATTAAGTATATATAATTAATTAAAGGTAAATTAACTAAATTAATAAATAAACTTAATTTTATTAGATTCAATTAAATTAATTACATAAATTGTTTTTTAAGGTTCAAATTCTATTAATAAAAAGAGCTAACTGTACAATTGTCCAGATATCTAAGAGCCATGATGCCATGCATGACCGATGGAACCAAAATACTAGAAGCAGAAGTTTGCTAACCTATCTAGAACTGGAGATGTCTATGAGCTACTATAAAAGAAAGTTGACATGGATCCCCCACAAGCCGAGGGTTATGACCGATATTTCTCAAAATGATAGACAAACTAAAACTATGTAAATCATACCGACTAAAACTATGTAAACCATCCCTAAGGCTATTCATCATTAGACAAAGGGATTGAGGAAGGGCCAACACCTATAAAAGTGCTTGTGTCCATGTTGCTAGCTGTAGCAGGGAAGCGCCTCAAGACTAACTGAGTATCTACAACTTGATAAGGCAGAGGTCTGGTGAAAGATTGCCATGTGGTAGCCCGAGCAAGAGCGTCCAATTTCATGTTGAACTGCCCCATCTCCTCGCATTGAAATCATAATAAGGCATGCAGGGTAGCTTCAAGGTTCGAAACCTGGTTCGCCAGTGGCTTCGAACTCGGTCCGCCAACGGCAAGGCCCCCTATCTGACCTGAGTAGGCCTTGAACACATTCTTCCATAGCCAGAGACATGAAAGCCTTAGGAGTCCATAGGAACCCAAGCGTTTTCATTTTGCACGTTTCGTGAGTACGCGCAGACCCGGAGTCCTCCACGAGCCCACCCAACCCCTCGACTAAATGTCACGCAGAGGGGAAACCTTGCTTTTTCTTCAGGCGGTTTTCCAACCGCAGATTTTTCGCGCGAGCCGAGTCTAGTACCTCTTGTTCGAAGAAGCCCTGTATTTTTCCAATCTCCCTCAGGGATCTTGACATATGGTGCATCGCGACCCATTCACAGTTTGCGTGGAGTAACCTTTATCTGGGCCATGGCCACCCTAATTGCAAGGATGGACCAGATGAGACGTCCGCCTTGGGAGGGAGCCAAGATACAAATCAAATCGTAGAGGAGATGAGAATGCAGGTGAGGTGGGTTGCTAATTTGGGGTCGAGATTTAAACATGGGCCTCCTCATTCTATGCCCCGACGCATGCAAACCGTGCGAAATGCCATGTTCCCCACCCTAAAAAAATTTTTGCCATTAAAAATTCCAGAGCTGAGCCAACTAATTTTCATACAGAGCCTCTTAAACTTGCCTCACAATGATGTGAGCTCTGCCCTTTACATGGCCCCTTATTATAGACTTGCATGGCGATCGACCACACAGTTCTAAACAACATGTCATGTGCATGTCACATGGTACTGCCTTGTCCTTATTCTAAGTGATGGCCACGTGGGTTGGAGCCTCCCTGCATTCCGCACCCATTGCGAGGGGAATTAATTACATAATTATTAAAAGATAAATAGGTCAAATTGATTAATAAAGTTATTTTAAAATATAATGATGGATTAAACTAAAAGAAAATTTAAAACAAAGAATCATATTTATTTAATGAGTGAGTCTAAAATAAGTTCAAGAAAAAGGCAGTTTGAACAATTTTCTATTCAAATTAATATTTAAATGTGGTGGGATATATATATATATATATATATATATATATATATATATATATATAAAGCAAAAAAACATTATTTTTGCTATTCATTAAGAATAAAAAATTATATCATCTTGTTGTTCCACCACAAATATTGCTGCAAAAAATATAGATCCATAAATACCCCTCCCTTCAGAGATGTCCACCTCCAATATACATCAAGTCAAGTAAAAGAAAAGGTATACCTATAGGAAAAAATGTCAAGCCTAAAAAACAAGTACCACATATACAAAAAAGATAAAGCTAGGTACAATCAAAGAAAAACCATCCATTCTAATCAGAAAGCACCACCATGCTCTAAAGTTTCTTCCATATATTCCTCCCAATAGAGGATACCCTCATCCTCAGCAAGAGCCTCCTTAGAGAGGGTATACACATCAGAATTTAGCTCTAAATATGCTTAATACTCAATTCATAGAAATAATCCAAAAGCTTTCTTTTCGGTGAAAAAAGCATACATTTTTCTATTCATATAAATGAATAAAAAAGTACATGTCTGATCATATAATAGTTTATTAATTGACTGTCTGAGGCATGGTAACTCATGTTCGGTACTGTCTTTCACTTCTCAAAACATAACCACAAAGGATAACAAAATACCAATTGTTACACCTAAAATCTTCCCATCATGAGATTCAGTGTATACACCCCTGGAGTTACCTTGATTGGGTGTTTGACCTGGAAGAATTTGTACCCATTTGTACTAGGTTTTGAGAGGTTGTTGCGGGTTGCACTCATGCAACATGCGACGTCACACCTTGCTCCATTACAGGGTGCGACGAAGTCAGTTAATGGGAAAAAATAGCTTCTTTGAGCTTCTTCTCGAAGCCTGTTGACTTGGGACCCTATCCTTGAACTCTTGGGAGAGTTTGCACTCGATTCCTAACACCTTGGAAGGATCCCTTAAGTCTCTTCTATCATATCTCAACCTATCCTATCCATACCCTATCCACTTAGTCCTATTTAAATGAAGCTCACTCCCATCTCAAGGGAGGAAGTCTATGGTACTCTTATGCTGGTGAAATCAAGCCCAATAGATCTAACACTCTAGCTTGGGGAACATCTACTTCTCTCTAGGAAATTTGGCATGGCTTGTCGGAAGGAGCTTGTAGCGTTAAGGCTATGGTTGTAATCCTCTTTTCTATTGTACTCCTCACTCTTCAATACAGTTAATATAATTGCTTTCCATAAATGTTGTTTGCTTGATGATGTTTAGAGATTTCCTCAACTGTTAGCTTAGATCTATCATATGAGATATATGCTTTCACTTCTCGTGGTCTGTTACATGTTCAACAGGGTTTAACTACTTGCGATCTAGCAGCGCTGGAGCATTGGATCAATGAAGGAGAAAGGGATCTACAAATCTAAGGTAAACGATCTACTCTTACATTTGTATTTCTATACGATCTAGGAAAGTATTTTATGTTCTGTCCTATTTGTTCTAGACTTACGTTAAGCTAGGGAAATCGGGCCTTGAGTCCGCTCTCGGTAGATTGTCCGCAAAACAAATATGGTGACCATACTAGGGACAAACATCTTGTTCTGTAGTTGTCAATCTGAGAGTCATTTTCAGTTGATTGCTTGACACAAGCGTTTTATTTGTCATTTGCTTCTTGAGTTGATTTCACCATCAGATCTTCATCTCGAAGACTCTGATTTGCTTCCTCTGAGTTTGCACTACTCATTTTCAAACCATTTCATAGTTCGTTGCTCGGAGATTTGATCCATTTTTTAACTTAGACCACGCTTGTCGCACCTGGTTAGTGAAAACAGGGCGACACTGTGTCATTTCCGGTCTCTATTCTTTGCTTGTTAGCCACTCGTCGCAGTCCTTTCATTGGTATACTGCGACACCATTGCACTCCCTGCATTGGTGAACTATGACATCGCACTGTGTACAAGCACAAAGTGTGCCAATTTGTCGAATTTGGCATGCAGGCATCTCCTCTCCATTTGTTAATCTGAGCTTTGGTTTGTTGTATGAACTCCCTCTGTGCTGCAATATCTAGCCAAAGATCCCATCTTTGATTTGTGTGTTGAGTGTTTGGTTTTGTTCGGATTGATTTTGGGTTCCATCTTGGACAAGTTTGAGAACCAGTAGTGGTGGATACTCTGGTCTCCCCCAGCTTCATCCACTCACCCTTGCATTCCCTACTCTCCTTAACTAATTTGGTTATTACATTAGATCGGATCCCAGACCTCATTTGCATTATTTTATGAGATTTGCTTGCTTAGTTTGCTTGCTACTGTCTGATTTTGAGTCTTGTGTGTCTTTCAGCCTGATTGAGTGCTTGTCTTTTCTTGAGTTTTCTGAGCGTACTGAGTGTTGCAAGTAGTTTTTTCTTTTCAGTCATTTAGATCTAAAAGCATAGTTGTTATCAAGTTAATCTTTTGATGCATCCATTGGAAATTTAAAAGTGCTTCTTTCCCATCATTTCTCGAGCATTATTGAAGGAAATTGTTCATGCATTGGAATGTTTTTCTTATGCATCTTTTGGGAAAATTGAATGAATGTGTGATTGCTTGTGTTTTTCTTGAATTATGAGTTTCTCATTTTCTCGAAAAATCCAAAGAATACTTCAGTTTTTGCAAAATTAGTTCCATGCTAAGGAAAGATAGATGCATTTTTTATTTTCATTGCTTTTAGGCCATTGAAAGTGAAATTGAAAAGCTTGCATACTCCATCTTAGAATTCTCTCTTTTCATTACCTAGAATCATTTTCGTTTTGAAAAGGAAAAGAAAAGGAAAAATGTTGTGATTTAGATTAGTAGTGTTGTGATTTTTGCATTTCGCACAAAAATGAAAAGAATGCTCTTATAGTCAAACTAGTTTGAATTGGGAATTATTGCATTTGGTTTGGTGAAAATGTTGGAAAGAAAAATATTTCTCCCTCCCATAGGTAGCATTCATCGAAAGAAAAGAATATTTCATGCATGTAGCTAGGACTTGCATTATGCTTCCGATTATGTACTCACCTCATGCATTCACCTAACTGTCCAGATAAAATTAACGATAGAACTAGGTAAATTTTTTAGCAACTTGTGTGTAAGTTAGAGACGTGTTCCGGCATCGTTAAGCATGGCAGCTGTCGTTATTTTTCAGCACTGTATCCCGGGGGTATTGTAGTCTTCCATGTACTTATTGGTATATCGAGCTCCTTCACGTACCCACCAAGTACCATAATACGTACTTGGCATATATCGAAGGGTGTATCACGTAATCGGCAGTATATAGAAAGGTCTCTTGCCGAACGGTTGTGCATTAGACAACACCACTACGGATTTGAGCTCCCACGTACCTTGCGTATATCGAGATACACCACTAGGATTCCTGAAACCAACTGAGTTAACCATTTGGCCGTCTTGGCAAAGCAATACATCAAGAACAACACTCGGGGAGATTAGCACGCACGTACTATCCAAGTAATCGGGTATGTAGGCAAGGGTACGGTCCCAATCCTCTTTGTCGCGTCATATTGTTGGACCCTGTAGTATATAGTGGTTTGCGATGCCTTGATAATCCCATGAGGTTCCAGACTTTGAATCCACTCTTATCACATAAGTTTGCTTGTGGCCTTAGTTTGCGTAGGGTTTTGTCTGGTCTGCTTTTATTTTAGCTTTCCTTAGGAGAAACTTTTTGTTTCAGTCACTTTGGCTGACTTTCCTTGGAGAAGGTCACGTAGAATCCAAAACTTACCACCCAAATATCTCCTTAACCAGGAGGTAATTTTGAGGGCAAGGATGGATCCTCAAGCCAGGGTCAGGTCACATGAAATGGAAAACCCCACTCTGAATATTGGAGGACATTTGTTTCCACATACTACTCCAGATTCATCTGCCTCTCATCCCCCGCAAGATGAAGAAGCACAAACTCCCACTTCACAAGACTCCCCTCCCGTTATGCCGGGAGAGCCTGGATCATTGGAATGGATAAATACACCCCAGGACGACCCCATAGCAGCTGTTGGTCCCTCAGCAGTTTATTGGACATCTTCCACCGGCCACCCAATGGCTCATTTTTCCATTGCTTCCCCACCCAACCAGACTACTCCAGAACTCTCTAGACCCTTCTACAGGCCCAACCCCGCCGAGATTTTCGACCCTATTCATGATCGTCTGGAACGATTACATGTTAGGGGTGACGAGCTTCGAAGACAAAGCATCAAGCAACGACCTAGGTATAGAGACACCTCAGTTCATCCGATACCTTTTGGGTCACCAGAATCATCCACACAACACGCGACCACTACTGAAACTGGTCAACCATCCATCCCTGCACATGTATCTCCTAGACCGGAGACTAGTTCGGTACTTCCTACTACCCAACCAGTTGAACAACAACAGTCCAACACACTTGTCAATACCACAGTTACTTTACCAGTTCCTCCCCCACCTCAAAATTCGATGGGAGGATACTCCATTCCCTCGGATTATCTTATTGGTAACATTACTACTATGGTAGCTAGTCAACAACCTATGTTGGTTCAACCTTTGTTTAGTGGTCAGCCTATTGTGGCTGGGGGGAAACCCCCACTTCCTAACTAGAACGTAGGCGGTGGAATCCCCAACGGACCTCCCGTTGTACCTTCCCAACCCGCTAGACCATCCACCATGGGATTATCTCATGTTGGGGGGCCATCCAATCTAACTCAACTCTCATGGAGTCAACCGTATCCAGGTTCCTTTAACCCTACACTGGGTCAATCTAATCCCGGAAATGCACCATATGGGATACCCTATCCCGGAAACCCATACACTCTATGGGGGTAAAAACCCGTTTTACAACATGGACCCCAACCAACTATCCCTCAAGCACCACCACCCCCAATCGGTCCAGCCCCACCTCTCGTCGGAGGCGGTGGACCCCCACCTAACTTTGGAGGAGGCATACCTCTACCTTCAGGCGGAGTTCCAACTCATTCTACCAACAATGGACCCCACCCTTCCGGCAGTGGTGAGAATGGTCCACCACCCCCCCTAGGTAGAGGCGGCGGAGGACCACCTTATTATGGTGGGGGAGGACATTTCCCTTCGGGCGGTGGACATGGTCCACCACCCCCTCCAGACGAAGGTGGTGGCAGATCTAATTATTATGGTGGTGGTGGTGGTGGTGGAGACCCTCATCCTTCCAGCGACAGAGGTGGTGGGGGCCCCCATCCTTTTGGTGGTGGAGGTGGTCCACCACCCCCTCTGGGTGGAGGCGGTGGCGGGCTACCTTATTATGGTTATGGACCGTCACCTTCCCCTGGCAGTGGCGGTGGACCTCCGCCTCCTCCCGGTGGTGGAGGTGGAACCCCACCTTACTGGAATGGACCACCTTATGGTGGCGGACCCCCTTATGGTCCGGGAGGCACACCCCCCTATGGTCAGTTTCCTCCGTGGTCACCTTTTAATCAGTAAATAGGAGGCCCTACCGGTCCTTACATGCCTTATCAGTACTACCAGTACCCACAGCCTAATCAATAGCTGCCCTTTTTGGCTGATTTGGACCTACCTAATCTATCTCGACTGATGAATGACCCCATTTACCATGGAACTAACTAGCCCCCGATCCCGGTGAAACTTTCGTCAGATATCTCTAAGTTTGACGGTAAGCCGGACGAGGATCCTAAGCACCATGTGATGACATATCATTTATGGTGTTCATCCAACTCTTTGATGGACGACTCGATCCATCTTAGATTATTCCAACGGACTCTCACTGGTTCGGCTTTCAAGTGGTACATCAAATTACCACCTCATTCTTTTCATGATTTCAGATCTCTTGCTATGAAATTTTTGACCCACTTCCAACTGCCTATATGGTACGAGACTGGTACGGACCTTCTCACCTCTCTTCACCAGAATACCGCTACTCATATCTCTACTCATATACATGAATGGTGGAGGAGAAGACACTTGATTAAGGCTCCCATTCCAGACCAACTCCTAGCAGATTGGTTCACAAAGTCTCTCATCCCTCACATAGCTCGAGATGTTTCCATGGGCAGTGTTGTCACTGAAAAACAAGCTATCGCTCGTGCCCATTACCTAGACTTGGTCTATGCTCAATCAGACACATTGTTTGAGATTCTTCCCAACCTACCTCGCGACACTTATGACCCCACAAAACCTCCTAAGGGACCCCCAACTGATGGCATCATTGGATCCCTTAAAAACCAGCCTGCTTTTAACACTGTTGGATCTTCGAACCTTCATGGTTCCTCCCCATTACCAAAAATCAGGATGGCCACAGCACCACCAAATCGACCGCTCCTGCTGTAACTAAAGAGGTGAATTCTGTCCAATCAGCCTCAGCTCAGAAGTCTGGCGGCAAGAAGAAGAACAAGGGGAAACCCAAGAAGTCTTCCGCCCAGTAAGAACAAAAGAGCACTCCTGATGATACCAAGCAAAAATGAAAACTAAAGTATCCTTTTTAAATGTGCGGAGATGGTCACTTCTACAAAAAATGTCCCCATAGAGACGAAGTCCAAAAGTTTCTTAGGGGTAAACCAACTCCCGCAGTCCTCAACGATCTGTTTCCCACTCAAAACCAACAGATGATTGCTCAACCTCCCCTAGCCTAGGGGGAACCATCCAATACCGCACATGCCCTCATGGTGCATAATGAAATGATCAATTTGAACACTCGCTCACGATCATACAACTCGGTCCCTTCAAAAGAACCCATTGGAAGTAATACTAAAAAAGCTTCCAACTCTTTACCTAATGTCACTGTACCATCAGCTTCTCTCACCATTGAGAAGTCGTCCTTAGATTCAATATTGCGACCGCCCAAGAGCACGATTCAAAAAGTTGTTTTCAATCCTAATGCTTGGGCAGCACAGAATTACAATATCGTTGAGGACTTGGCACAAGCTCCTTGCGCCATGTCCACGCTAGAAGTTTTGCAGAATTGTCCTAATCAACGCAAATCTCTCCTTGCAGTAATCGGTGCAGTTGACCCTAATTCTTTGAATACCATCATGTTCTGACTTGACTACTTCAAGCCGAGGCTTTCCCATCAGCTCGCATTCCAAGTAGCTGCAAACATTGCTGGGAAAATCATCCACCGTACCCTTTTGGATGAAGGTGCCTCTACTTCTTTCATGTCGATTGCTTGTTGGAGAGCCATCGGATCTCTCGAATTGAATCGTTCTCCTACCATGTTGAAAGCATTTGACGGGAGTGGCTTTCAACCTCATGGGCTCCTACAATCTCTAGCAGTTGAGTTGGGTGGAAAGACCATAACCATTAATGTGGAAGTGGTCTCGACCCCGATAGATTATAATCTCTTGCTTGGTCACAATTGGTTTTACGCCATGCAGGCGGTAGCCTCCTCAGTCTTCTGCGTAGGACAATTCCCCCATCAAGGACAAATTGTTACTGTCGTCCAATTAGATTTTTGCACACTGGACACTACTACTCATCCTGGTGACCATGTTCCTTCCATTGGACAGACATCAAAATAGTATGAGAGTATAGGGGTTGGCCTTTTGAAAGATTCATCTCTCATGGGTGTTTTTTTGACTTCGGACCCCCCTAATCATGTTTCCTTGGTGAATATGATCTCCACAGAGATTTCATCTTACTCCACTTATACTTGGCTTGTGGCGAATGATGCCACAACACACCTGATTGGAAAAGCAATGCCTCTTTCACCCGCTGAATGCATTTACGAGGCTATCCAATCAGCACCGGAGGACCACTTAAGTATGGCTTCCCCATCCTATTCTCTACGACGGACATCATCTCTACCTGATCTCTTACTTCAGACTTTTCATTTAGACGAGTCCATCATGGAAGTTATGAATGTTGATGATGGTCCATGAGACGACATCCACCATAGGTCGTCTTTTCTTCCTCCTTTGGAGCACATAGAGGACAACATTAGCACCATCTTTTCACCATATATCTACCCATTCCCTCATTCCCACATACTTACATGTCTTTCAGACACTGAGGGTAACTTGGCCAACATTGAGCCTACCACCCTAGTAGACATTTTGGTGAAACCTGGTGTAGTGGAACACATTCGCATAGGCCAAAAATGTTCCCCTGAAGAAATAGCTATTGGTACGGCCTTATTCAAGCAATTTTGAGACGTATTCGCTTGGTCCTATGAGGAGATTCTTGGGATAGACCCAGCGATTGTTTCTCATGAAATAAAAACCTATCTCGATATCAAACCTGTACGTCAAAAGTTGCGACCGGTACACCCCCGGAAGACTGCAGCGATCAAGGGCGAGATTGAAAATCTCTTAAACGATGGCTTCATCTATCCTGTCCCATTGACGGATTGGGTCTCAAACGTCATCCCTGTGAACAAAAAGCAGGGTACCCTTCACATCTGTGTTGATTATTGGGACCTTAACAAGGCTTGTCCAAAGGAAAACTACTCGACCCTGTTCATTGACCATATTATTGACAATTGTGCCGGAAGCATCATCTTTTCATTCATGGATGGATTTTCTGGTTACAACCAGATTGAGATCAACCCAACCGACTAACATAAGATGAATTTCATCTGTCCTTGGGGGACGTTTGCATACCGCAAACTCCCATTTGGCCTTAAAAACGTTGGTGCCACGTTCCAGTGGGCCATGTTGTACGCCTTCCACGACATTAATGAATTTGTGGAACCTTACCTGGATGATCTCCCTGCTCATTCAAAGCAGCGTGAGTTCCACATGGATCATCTGACGGCCATTTTCCTCATATGCAGATGGTACAATATATGTCTGAATCCTCATAAGTGTATCTTTTGCGTTGAGTCTGGACGCCTCTTAGGGTTCATTGTCTCGAAGGATGGGATCCGCATCGATCCCTTAAAGGTAGAAGCTATTGTCAACCTACCACCTCCAACTAATGTGACGAAACTTCAAAGTCTCCAAGGGAAGGAAACTTATTTAAGGCGTTTTGTTTGTAACTTCGTGGAGAATACTAAGGGGTATATGAAATTGCTTAAGAAGGACGTCTCGTTCATTTGGGATGATCATGCTCAAAAATACTTCGACAGCATTAAACATGCCATCATGCATGCCCCCGTAATCCAACCGCCAAATTATTTCCGAGATTACATCTTATATCTCACTGCTTCTGCTACCACTATCGCCATGGTCTTGGTACAGGAGGATCAAAACACCTAGGAACATGTAATATACTATACGAGTAAGGGTCTCATTGACGCTGAAACTAGATATTCACATGTTGAGAAGCTTGCTCTCGTGGCAGTCATCGCTATCCAAAAGTTTTGAAACTATATCTTGCTCCGCACCACCACCATCATTATAGAATCGAACCCCATGTACCACTTACTGACACGTTAGGTGCTTGGTGGAAAGTACTCACACTGGATTGTGATATTGCAAGAATTCGACCTTCTTTTCGAGAAATCCAAGTCCAAAAAGTCCTTGGTGTTTGATGAGCTTATTTGTGACCTTCCCCGTTCTGATGTAGAAGTCGAGCACAATGACTCTTTTCCAGATGAATCATTGTTTCTCATCAGTACGATTGATCCATGGTATGGAGATATTTCGTTATATCTCCAAACCCAACACTTCAACTCTCAACTGTCTCGCGACGACCATCGTAGAATACGTCACCATGTGAAGTATTATCTGATCATCAGTGATACTTTGTACCGCCGTGGTGTCGATTCAATTCTTCAATGTTGTGTGACTCACGATGAGGCTGAATGCGTTCTAAATGACTATCACGCTGGGGCATGTGGCAGTCACCTCTCTAGGATGGCTACGGTCTAGAAGATTTTGCACGCAAGATATTATTGGCCTACTATCTTCAAGGATTGTATTGAGGCCGTAAAAAAATGTCCTCCATGTCAACACTTCCATACGAAGAAGCGCACCCATCCCACCCCATTACACCCGGTTATTGCCATGGGCCCCTTCGCAAAATGGGGCATCGATTTTATGCATTGTAAGCCTACCTCGGAAGGGGGGCATAGTTACATCATTGTAGCTGTGGATTACTTCACAAAGTGGGTCGAGGAAATGCCTACATACCAAAACGACGGCAAAATCGCCACACTCTTCATGTTCAATCATGTAATAGCGCGGTTTGGAGTTCCTCAGGCGATAGTCACCGATCATGGTTCTCACTTTCAGAACCACATGGTTGATGAACTGAGTGATAGATTGGGTTTTCGCCATGAAAACTCAACACCCTACTACCCGCAGTCCAATGGAAAGGTCGAGGCCATTAACAAGGTCTTGAAAACTATGGTCCAACGGATGGTAGGTACGCATAAGTCCAACTGGCATAATATGCTCTTTTCAACATTATGGGCCTACATAAATTTTGTTAAAACCACCACAAGTTTCACTCCTTTCCAATTGGTTTATGGATTGGAGGCTGTCCTACCTATAGATTGCGAAATTCCGTCTCTACGACTTGCTGTCAAACTTCTTCCTAACACTACTGCCGAGGAAGAACGTTTCCTGTACTTAGCAAAACTTGACGAGTCCCACTAAGATGCTGCTCTTACTAACGAAGCACACAAGAAACGCATCAAATCTCAATACGACAAGTCAGTTTAACCTCGTATCTTCAACGAGGGTGACTTGTTGCTCACATACGACCAGAAACATGAAAAACTAGGCACAGGAAAGTTCAAGTCCATGTGGCACGGACCTTACATTGTCAAACGTGTTTTGGAAAAAGGAGCTTACAAGGTTGAAGATTATGATGGAATATCTTTGGGTGAACCCTGTAATGGGATTTACCTGAAGAGGTACTATGCATGAACTTGTCACGCATAGAATTTCTTGTATATAATGTACATGGCGTGTTTGTGTGTTTTTGTGTGGTGTGATGCCCTAGTTTTTTGAGTGTATTTAGATCTTGTTTCCGCTTCTTATACCATGTTTTGTCTCTGTGTCCAGATGGAAACATGCTACAGATTCGAGGACGACACCAGCCAGCATACCCGTAACCTTGCCTTGGTAGCCTGGGTACTGTATTCCCCAACAAGCGAGCTCATCGGCTCAGGAGGAAGTTGCCTTGGATTTGCAACCAACAATGCCGCAGAGTATCAGGTGGTAATTGGAACCCTAACCGATGCTATTTCCTTGGGTATGAACCACATTGTCATCCACATGGATTCTCAATTAGTGGTTTCCCATCTTAACCGGGTCTATGCTATCCGTGATCCTACTCTACTCCGTCTCTTTAGACGAGTTCATCTCCTGGAAAGGTCATTTGAATCCATTCAATACTTGCACATTCCATGAGAGTTAAATGCAGTTGCTGACTCGATGGCCAACTTCATTCTAGATTGGTACATCGCACACACATAATAGTCATAATATGTAAAAGCATTCACAACATGCACTGTATAAAAGCAAAGCATATAAACAAGATCACATCATTCATCATTTTTGAAACACATAATGTATAAATCGCCGGAATGTCTATATATATATATAATCTCAAAAGGTAGTGCTGATACAAAAATCTGAAGCACGACGGCTTTCAGTGAGTCTCTACAAAATCTGAATCCTCACAACTTTCAGTGGTACAAAAATTTGAGGCCTCTAAGTTCTCAGTACACACACAGTAATAACATATGGCTTATCGCCTGACCCATACAACCCTAAGAGGTCTAGCAGCCCTAGCCTGCTGAGTCTGGAAACAGTCGACTGCTCTCGCAACCCTGCGAAGCAGTGCGCAGTAGCTCCAACCGTGTGTGCCTGCATGGGCCACGACCCCTCATCTACTGACGGCTCAGGAACGTCTAGTGTCAACCCACTCAGGTTGGCATAGACTCTATCCATCTCTGCGATGGCAGCGTGCACAACCGGGCCCACAACTTCTCCCTCTCCTCTCTCTCTCCTAGCAAGAAGAGAGGTCCCCACAGGTCGTACAAGTCCCACATTTGCATACACATGTTGTTCATCTGTCAGCACTATATAGAAAAAAATTGTAAATGCACAAAACTTAAAAAGTATAAGGATCATTTATTCTTATCGAGGTATCCCCATGCTGCTCCCTCTGGCAGCGGCAAGTCCGGGTCATCTCTAAAGTTCATGCCATTGTATGGGAAATCCTCCACCATCAGTAACTGGCCCTCTATCCAAGTGAAGAACTCAGGAGGGTATCCAATAATGGGGCCCCCACCATGTCGGGCCATCACATCGGTCCACCTAGCCATGTGAGGATCTCTAGGATCCCTGTCCTCCAGTGGTACCTGAGGACTCAAAAGGGGAATTCATTCCACTAAGAATGAGATCACTATAGATCCATAGCCAAACTGTTTGAGCTCTCCCCGTCGACACTTTGTCAGCTGAGCTCGCATGTTTGCGAGGACTCCCTCACACCAGTTAAAGATCTTTGGAGACATACAATCCTCCGCATAAAGCATCTGTACCCTGGTGGCTAAGTGAGGAGCTTGGCTCCCTGCAATCCTCGTAATGGTGAATAGTATGGCATGTAATGGATGTTCTTGTACATCTTTAATGGGAATCTTCCCACTAGATTAACGGGTGTTGGGAACACAATGCTATTGGATCATATCATCCACGGTTCGATCACTCCCACGTGATCCAGTAAGTAGCACATTGTCCCCTCTTTAAGACAATCCGGTCAGAAAGTAGATGTCCTCGACGTCTATGGTAAGCTCATGCTCACCGATCATGAAGTACTGCTGGGCTGCATCCCAGCATCGGAGCATATGAGTCAATAGTGGGATTTGGGATCTCATCCCCTGGATGCAGAAGAACTTAAGGAGCCCATAGTTCCTCAATGCTTCCACACATCATGGATCATTTGCAGCTTGTTCATCATCCAACTCATGTTCTCGTTCTCGCCATTCCAGAGCCATTTTGGATGCTTGGAACCTACCAATAGGAGAGTTTAAATAATGTTAGAACTTGCTTCAACCACTGGCAGTATTTCTTTTGAGCTTGGCTTGAGTTTGGGGATGGACGTCGCTGTCGTCGCACCCCATTTTTACAAACAGAGCGGCATCGTCGCAGTCCACCTATGAGACCCTAGCGATGACTCAGTCTCGTCATAGTTCCCGAAAGGGCCAACTGCGATGAGCCGAGGGCGCAATGGCCCTTCCCAAATCAAGCTAAAACCCAAAAAAATGACTGAAATTCAAAAATGTAAGCCACTACAATCTTGTTGGATGAATTTTAGGGTTACCTGCTCCTAACGACGGGCGAAATGGCTGCTCGTAGCTCCTGGAATCGACGAGTGAAGATTTGGCTCTGAATGGCACTACTCCTCCCAAATTTGGCAAATAGAACAATGGTGACTATATTTGTTTTTTATTTCTATTTATGAACAAAATGGAATATTCCTTTTTCAAATATTTGATGCCATTATGCCTTTTGCTATAGTTTGGATCGGTTTTATTATATTTGAACGTTTGGTTGACTATTTGACCTAGTTTCCGAGTGTGCAGGAGTTGTGAAGTGCCTTTCTACGCCATTTTTGTCTTGGAACGATCATCTCAGGTATGAACGCCCCTTGTGTATTTTGTCGTTTATCTTTTTCATTTCATTAGATTTTGATTATTTAATGATTATGAGCTTACTTTTTGTTCTTTCTCATGCTCTTGAAACTATGAGAATATGTTACCGAGTTACGATTTATCAATTTTCTAGGCTCGTTAAACTCCTACGGAAAAGGAACCCCCCAGAGTCTATCTTTAATCTCTTTTCAGGTTCTCAAAATACAAAAAGATTGCCAAGCGAACTTGTCACGTTCATGCTTGTAAAAGAATTTGAACGGCCATCTTCCTGGTGATGGTTTACCCCTTTTTCGGACCAGGGGCACTAGTTACGAAAAAGATATACTCCAGCCAATCATGATTGGAAGAGTCCTCTCCCACGTTGTTTTACCCTTTTTTGGGTGACGAGGCTAGATTTACGAAAAAGGACTGTTGGAGTCTTCTTTGGCTCTTTTCGGACTCTCTAAACATGAAATGATGATCGAGTTTACCTTCTTTGGACTCGTTAAACTCTCACATTGAAGGGCCCGCCATGGGACGAACCCCTCCTATCCCAGGTTCAGAAAATATTTGGGATTGGACTCATCTATGAGATGAGCTATACCGAGCATCTGGTTACCCTCATCAAGCTTGTAAAAAACACATGAGGCACTCATCGTTCATGATGGGGAAAAAGGAAAGCTTTTGTATTACACCTTTATCAGTGGCAGTACTTAGTCGTTCTTGAACATGGAACTCATTTGCATTTGCATACAGCACTTGGATCATCTGTTTGTCTTTGATTTCCGCTTATTTCTTGAGTCTTATTACTCCTTTGAGTCATTCGAAGAAAGCTTCCGTCATCAGTTGCATTAGAAATTTGTGTCATACTCGTCATGTCAATACTGCCAAGTCATGCCATGCCCATGTTCAAGAGTACTTTCACTATTCATCTATTTGCAGTCAGTACACCTTTAATCATGTTGGTCTACTCTGAGTTAGTCTTGCATATTATTGTACCATCCGATCCACTCTACACATCATTTGTCATGTTTCGTGTCGATGATGGGGGATTCATCATGGCCCTCCTTCGACGGATTCATCCTTGTAGACTTCAACTCATCATCCAAGGATTGAATCTAGAAACTAACCAAGTACCTTGGCCTTGCATGCCTCAATGGCAGGTCAGCTCGCTTTCGCCATGAGTTTACATCATTGACTCTTGATCGAAAGATTTCATCTTGCGTTCGACTTCAACTCACTTATTCACGCTTGATGATATGTACTGTGGTACCTTGGGGATCATTGACATTAATGGTGATTTCCCTCATGCTTGTTAACGATTTACATCAATGATCGGTAATCAAGTGGTTTCTACCATGTTCGACGTCAAGACATTTGTAATCACATGGTTAGATTCATATCATTGCAGGTTCAGCTTGAAGACCCTGGGAGTCATGTTTTACCTAGGTTGCGATGGAGTTTGTATTTGAGTCATATTACACGGATCCACATTTCTATTGGTCATGGCTGTGTTATCATCTCATCCTGGATCTATGCTTGTGTCTAGTAGCCATGATTGTGTTCAGTCGGTCATTACTACCATGGATCTGCATTGTATTAGTCGGCACCCATGTTGTACATCATATGAGATTGTCAGTTCAGAGTCAGTTGTACTGCAGCAGCATCCTTCATCCGACAAGTCCATTGCCATTTTTTCTGTCAAAGCATTTCACCTATCGAATCTTTAAACAGCTTCATGCTTTGGGGGGCATTCTGTTACACCTAAAATCTTCCCATCATGAGATTCAGTGTATACACCCCTGAAGTTACCTTGATTGAGTGTGTGACCTAGAAGGATTAGTACCCATTTGTATTAGGTTTTGAGAGGTCGTCGCAGGTTGCACTCATGCAACGTGCGACATCGCATCTTGCTCCATTACAGGGTGCGACGAAGTCAGGTAATGGGAAAAAATAGCTTCTTCGAGCTTCTTCTCGAAGCCTGCTGACTTGGGACCCTATCCCTAACCTCTTGGGAGAGCTAACACTCGATTCCTAACACCTTGGAAGGATCCCTTAAGTCTCTCCTATCATATCTCAACCTATCCTATCCATACCGTATCCACTTAGTCCTATTTAAATGAAGCTCACTCCCATCCCAAGGGAGGAAGTCTATGGTACTCTTATGCTTGTGAAATCAATCCCAATAGATCTAACACTCTAGCTTGGGGAACATCTACTTCTCTCTAGGAGCTTTGGCATGGCTTGTCGGAAGGAGCTTGCAGCGTTAAGGCTATGGTTGTAATCCTCTTTTCTATTTTACTCCTCACTCTTCAATACAGTTAATATAATTGCTTCCCATAAATGTTGTCTGCTTGATGATGTTTAGATATTTCCTCCTTGACTGTTAGCTTAGATCTATCATATGAGATATATGCTTTCACTTCTCATGGTTTGTTACATGGTCAACAGGGTTTAGCTACTTGCGATCTGGCAGCACTGGAGCATTGGATCAACGAAGGAGAAAGGGATATATAAATCTAAGGCAAACAATCTACTCTTACATTTTTATTTCTATACGATCTAGGAAACTATTTTATGTTATATCCTATTTGTTCTAGACTTACGTTAAGCTAGGGAGATCAGGCCTTGAGTCTGCTCTTGGTAGATTGTCCGCAAAACACCAATGGTATCATATACAAGTACAATTGACCAAAAAGTGAAACTATTGTCCAAAAATGTCAAGTGTACCCATATCAAAAAGAGTATTTTCCTTAAATTCCTCCCAACATAGGATCCCTGCATCACCATCAAAATCCTGTTCAGATCATTTAGTTGCCAAAAGATTTTGTTCCATATAAATATGATCAAAACCGATATATGAAAAGGACCTAATATCAGCTTGAATGCGAGAGCACCGGTGGAATAATTAAGTAGCATTCAATTGATATTCATCTCTTTCCTATTTAATAGTTACCCTTGAATCCCCAAATACTAAGAGAGTGAAAATACCAAATATACTTGCAACCTTACATAAACACCAGAGTGCCAAAATATCAGCCTTCATATTTTTCCCATGACCACAGCTTAATCTGAATGTGAACTTGTGTGATTCATTTAGAAAAAGGACAACACTCGTTGCATAGTACCCATTTTCAGTAGCACCATCGAAATATCCAACCACACCCTATAACTGCACAATCTCTTTAAGGGTTCTGGGATTTTTATCTTTTACATTCCCTGTATAGTATTCATTGACCATATTTATAATTTGCAAGCAAATATTATCAATATCCTGAGCTTGATCTTAAAAAACAATCACGTTCCTAACCCTCCAAATCATCTAGGAAATAAAAGCATGTAAACTATGGAAATCTCTGCAAGATTTATACCACTGAAGATATTTAAGGTCGAAATTTGAACATCCCAACACATGTTCAATATTTAAAGTAGAAACAACAATTTGCCAAACCTTTAAGGTAAATTTACATCTAACCAACAGATGATCAACAAATTTTGAGTTTGATTTGCATACATGACATATATTAGGGCCACACTAACCCCTTTTTAATAGATTATCCCAAGTTTTCATGCCATTTTGAAGTGAAAACCACATAAAACATTTGATTTTTAATGGAATACGTCACTTCCATAGTGCCTTAAACCACCAATTCTGTACAATACATCCACCTTCTTGAAAATAGAAAGATAAGTTTTTTTAGCAGTGATGATTCCTGAAGTTGGATTTTAATGCCAAATAAGAGAATCATGTTTATCATTTAATCTGCAACCTGTAGAATTTAATCTTTTTATATATTCCTCCCATTCAGTTACAGCATAACTTGTTATGCCCAGTTCTTTTGCATTGTACCCATATGAATTGTGCTCTTTTATCTAGGTTGGCCTCTTAATCTATGCTAAAGTATTATATCCAATCTCAATCAAATAGTTCAGAATATAAGGAGATACTTGATCATTTTCTTCCATACCAAAGATAGGATCAATACCAACGAAAATATCCTTGCCATTTCAAACACACTAGATGAGATCTTTCCTAAGCCACTTATATATTTTTAAAAATCCTGCCCATACAGTAGAGAAATCCCTCACAGCTTTCTTTGGATTCCTTATCCAAACGATCAAATTTCCTTTGATATATTTCTCGTGTAAGATTGTAGACCAAATACTTTTTCCAAATAAGCCTCGCTAGAAGCTCTTCAACCTTAATGCAATACTGAACCAGGTGAGGTTTTTGATACCCCAACCTCCCCATTCTTTTGGCAATGAAATCCTTTCCCATTTTTCCATAATAAGCTTTCCTCTGTCAACCCCTCAGTCCACAGGAAATTGAAAATGTACTTTCTCAATGAGTTTATAATGGATATAGGGACCTGTGAAAGGGAGAACCAATATACTAGAATGCCTGTTAGCACAACTTTAATGAGGGTAAGCCTTCCACCAATATAAAGCAAGCTATATGTCCATTGTTTGATCCTTTTCTCAAATTTTGTAACCAATCATAATCAATCCTGGATTCTATAGCCATTTGGTTTCAAGAAGTATCCCAGGTACTTGAATCCTTCTTCCAAGTTATATGCTTTCAAAGGGAGTATTGTGGTGATATTTACCAGAACATCATCCTCAAGCCTATGGTGATAGAAGCTTGATTTTTGCATACTAACCTTAATTCTTGATGCATCACAAAAAATATTGATAATTTCCTTATAGCATTCCCATTCCTCCAAAAAATCATAACATCATCTACAAAAAGAAGATGAGTGATAAAAGTAGTAGTAGAGATTTTAACACCTTTGATTTTACCTATTGATTTTGCATTTATTTCTATAATAGGCAGAAATAATAGAGGAGATAGGGGTCATCCTTTCCTGATACCTCTAGTGCTTTTAAATAATCATGTAGGTGCACCATTCACCAAAACAACAAATTGTGCAGATGAGACACATGCCATAATCCAATTTGTAACTCCTAGAGGGAGTCCAATCTGTATAAGTATTAATCTTAAGAAGACCCAGTCAACTCTATCATATGATTTCTCCAAGTCCATCTCTAACACTAAAGCCTTAAGTTTCTTTTGTTTGATAGAATGGACCACTTCCTGGGAGATACCAATGACATCTAAAATTTTCCTATCACGCAGAAATCCATACTGTTCTAATGCTGTGATAGGAAAGGTTTTATCCGACTATAAATAATTTTTGTTATAATTTTGTAAGCAAGGTTACAAAGTGCAATAGGTCAGAACTATGAGAAGTTTTTAGGTTTATTACTCTTCGAGACCAATGTAATAAAAGTTGAGTTGAGAGATATAGAAAAAAAAAACCTTATGTTATGGAAAAATCCACCATTTCAAGTAAATCTTCTTCCATGATGTCAAAAAAGTGTAGGAAAAGTTTGACAGTCCAGCCATCCGAGCCAGGACTTTTTTCCTTTGCAAAATACTTAAGTGCTTCTTCTACCTCACTCAGTGTAACCTGTTTACCCATTTCCTTCCCTTCATAATGATAAAAAAACTTTGGAAACAATTTAATGGTCTTCAATTGAGCTTCCAACGAGCATGCAGCCGAATCCATAAATGCATCCCCAAAATATTTTTTAGCCATAGTTTGCAGATCTGATTGACCTTTAACAATATTTCCATTATCATGAACTAAATCCCAAATAGAGTTTGTATTTCTTATCCATGAGGAAAAGGAGTGGAAAAATCTTGTATTATTATCTCCAAGACCAATCCACAATGCCCTGCTTTTTAACCACCAGCCCATCTCTTCTTGTTTCAAGATTTGTTCTTTTTTCTTTTCAAATTCTTTAATTTTTAGCCTATCCTCCTCATTAATAGAATAGTCAACATTTTTTAATTGGATTAGTTTGATATGTTCTAAATCTTTATATTTCTCCCAATCCTTCTAATTTTTATCCTTTATCCACTTTGTAACTATCCCTTTAAGACTTTTGAGTTTTTGTACTATACTGTGATGAACCTGCAATAATTAATTAATGCAAATACATGAGATATCAGAAATCACAAAACTCAGAATCACTTTTATATTGATCGCAGGCCACTTCGAGGGGGCAACCTCCTTTGAGCAAGCTCAATACAATTAACTTCATGGTGCCTTCATAGGCCTCAACACACACTTATATACTAAGTCTAGGCGCCAATACTATGAGTCAAAACCATGGGCCAATACAAACTATGGATCAACAAAACTATGGGTGACTTACAAAGCATATGTGCCAACAACAATAACACAAACTATGGATCAACAAATACTACGGGACAACTTACAAAGCATATGCGTCCAACAACAATATACTAACAAAGTAAAGACATGGGTTCCTAACATCCCCTCTCCCTTAGAAAAAGCTTTGTCCTCAAAGCTTTAGATGTGGAAATTGATGCAGAATCTAAAGGAGTGGGTCCTCTGTAGCATCCTCAGGTTGCATTCCAGGCCACTGGCGCCTTTGGAGTTTCAGGGAGGATTGCGTGGAAGTCTGTAGACGAAGAAGAACCATATCAGCGACATGAAAAGTGTGCGCAGAACGGTGCTGATCGGCTTGTTGTTTTAGTTGAATTCTTGCCATGTGAATATTGTCCTACAAAATGAGAAGAAGCTGATCGCGGTTTCGAAGAATTGAGTCAATTGCTTGAACTAGGGAGTTGTTGAAGGTGTATGGAAGAAGAACTGGTGGTGCATGTCCTGAGATTGCTTCATATGGTGTCCTTTTAGATGTGGTACTATACCACTCGAGCGCTTCTAGGAAATCCATAGAAATAGTTGTCCAAATCTGTGGAGGGATGGGCAAGGGTTCGAGCAGTCCCGAAAGGAGTGTCGTTTCACCCTTGTTGACCTGGAAAGTATCACAGTCAACCACCATCCGTTGAATTGTCATTTTGAATCCCTGCCAAAAGAAGTTACATTGTTCCTAGTCATACATTTTGAGGAACCCAGAATGCCCTACTGATGAAGAAGCATGGAGTTCATAGAAGAGATAGCCCCATTGAACAGATTGCAACCAATTTGGAACAAGAAGAGAAATAGCTGTAAGAGAAATTGGGTCATCAAATGTGCGAGGAGGAGCATCTGCCACCATATTGTCTTTACCCTTCTGGTAAGTGGTCGCATAGTCATAACCCATGAGTTGGATAACCCATTTCAGGTGTGCTAGGGAGGAGACCCGTTGTTCCAGGAAAGTTTCCAGACTCTAGAGATCAGTCTTGATGCAGAAATAATTCCCCAATAGGGATGGCTGCCACTTCTATACTGCATGCAAAATAGCCATCATGTCCTGCTGAGATGTAGATGCGGCTAAATGCTTACCAGAAAGGTCTCATGAAGGCGGAAAGCCCACTCGTGAAAAAAAGACACATGCATAACTATCCAAGGAAGTAGTGGAGACTGTTGGTGGGTGCAGCTGAAGGGAATGGAGATGAGCAATGACACCATGTGAATTCTTCCTAAGGATCTTTTCCAGGCGATGTGAACCGATGATGCAGAGAGACCCTGGTTGTAATCCCATAAATTTGTGTTGTGTCCCATTGACTGAAAACTGCATCCAAAGTTCAACAAAATCCCATAAGATGGGGCCAAGTGTGCGTAACCATTGAACGCCCAAAACCACATCACACCCTCCTAATGACAAGGAAAACATTTCAGAGTGCAGGTTATAATCTTCCATAGAGATATGCACATTGTGACACTTCCCCTTGCAAAGTAAGGTGCCCCCATTGGCAACCATGACTTCAAAGTTGAGCAAGGATGGACAAAACAATTAGCCTGTTTGGTAATCTGAGGGTCAATGAAGTTATGAGTGCTACCAGAATCAATGAGTATGGTAAGAGGGAGCTTCTTGAAGTATCCCCTGACCCGCATTGTTTGTGGGATGGTGATTCCGGTTACAGCATGGAGAGAGATCTCGGGTGGGTTGTCCTGAGATGGGGTGTCAACAGGCGAGTGTTGAATGTCGACCTGATCATCTACTGTATCTGGAGCTTCTTCACCAAGTTCTAAGGCAGGCAGAGAATCCCCATCCAAGAGATAGAGCTTTTGTTGAACACATCTATGTCCCTGAGTGAATTTCTCATCACAATTATAACAAATCCCTTTTTCTTGGCGTGCCTGCATCTCTGTTTCAGACAAATGCTTGATAGGAGTTGGTTGAGGAGCAGGTGTGATGGGAGGTCATTGGGAACCCATATTTATGAAGGGAACAAAGGTGGGTTTGGAGCATTTTTGAGTTGCGATCTTGTCCTCTGCCAACTTAGCCAACCCTAGGACTTCGATCATTGTGTTGGGACAGAACATTTTGACCTCTGAGCGGATTTCATCCTTGAGACCACTGATAAAACAACTCCTGTAGAATTCATCAAACAATCCTTCTGTGTGATTGGCCAGTTTCTCAAATTCTGTCTGATACTCTCTCACTGTGCCAATTTGGTGAAGTTTAGTGAGTGCTCCTGTGAAGTCATCAAAAGCACTAGGACCAAATCGTGGTAAAAGGAGTTGGCAAAAATCTGTCCAGTTTGGCTCGGGATGAGCTTTGATGTACCAATGATACCATTGAAGGGCTTCCTGTTCTAAATGAAAGGATGCAAGTGGAACTTTCTGGACATCAAAAATATTATGCAGACTGAAATATTGTTCGGCTTGGTATATCCATCCAGTCGGATCAGTACCATTGAAGCGAGGAAAATCAAGCTTCGGCCCATGAAAATTGCTGGAAGAAGAGAACCCGGTGGCTGCAAAAGATTTTGGTTGTCGGTTATTGTTCATGGCTGAATGCTGAAGATGGAGGCTAAGAAATTTTTCATCCATATCTTGGAGTTTGGTTTAGATGGTTGCAAGTGCTTCCTCCATGGTGTGTGCTCCTGCACGGGTGACAACCATAACCAGGGTTTTTTTGGTTTGTTTTTGGAATGGGTAGAAAAACAAAAACAAAAGCTAATTTAGTAAAGAGAAATTTGGATTGGGGAAAAAATATGATGGGTAATTGGGTTTTGACTAGATTTTGGACATTGTCGAAAGAACAGGAAGCAGAAAAGGAGGATTTCAGAAGTGGGGTAAAGAATGGGAAACTTTGGCAGAGAGGGAAAAAGAAGCAGAATTAGGAAATGAACTCTGTGGTAAAATTTGAAGGTGATTGGGTGAAATCCGAGGAAGTTATGGTAAACCCTAAAAATAAACAAATGTGGGATTTCAGGCTTTGGGAAGTGGAATTGGGGATAGGGTCCTCAGGAATGAAATATGCAAAATGGGAGTACAGGGATTCCCTGGAAGTTTCAAGGGAAACGAAGTGAAAACAAGGGAGATATGGAGAAAAAACTGAATTTTATACTCTTTTTTTTTCCTCAGAATGGAGAGGCAACGACTCGGAAGGGATCTGAAATAGATAGATCTACAATGGCCCGGAAGTGAGCAGAAACAGAGGGATCTGAAATGACGCCGAATGGATCGAAAATAGCTGGATCTGAAATAGCTCTGAAACAACTGGATCTGGAACGGCTTTCAGAATGGATCTGAATGGTTGGATCTGAAATAGATCTGAAACGACTGGATCTGAAACGGCGCAACAGTGATCAGCTGAAAATAGATATGGACCCCAGGTGTGCGGCTTCATAACAGTTCATGGGTTTCACTCGGCCACCAATGTTGTCTGACGGCTTGCATATTGGGGCAGTACCCCTCACTCCATGACTTAGGTAAAAATGATAACTGCTTTGCCACAAACAACAGCTCCTGGTTTACCTCACGGGTGGGAACTAGTCAATCAGGTAGGGGTCATTGCCCTTTTCGCTAGCAGGACCTCTCAATGGGCCAGCTACTTTGGGGTTCCCGTGGTACTCCTCATAATGAGTTTTAGGGCTTATGCCCAAGTAATTTCCACAGTTAAGAGGATAGGGATTATTCCCAAATTCAAACCTGCAACAGATGCGAAAAAAAAAATGGCAAAAATTTCACCCAGCGAGCCCAAGAAAGTGCTCTGATATTAGATGTGATGAACCTGCAATAATTAATTAATGCAAATACACGAGATATCAGAAATCACAGAACTCAAAATCACTTTATATTGACCGCAGGCCAGTTCGAGGGGGCAACTTCCTTTGAGCAAGCTCAATACAATTAACTTCACGGTGCCTTCATAGGCCTCAACACACACTTATATACTAAGTCTAGGCGCCAATACTATGAGTCAAAACCATGGGCAAATACAAACTATGGATCAACAAGACTATGGGCGACTTACAAAGCATATGCGCCAACAACAATAACACAAACTATGAATCAACAAATACTACGGGACGACTTACAAAGCATATGCATCCAACAACAATATACTAACAAAGTAAAGACATGGGTTCCTAACATATACTATCCATTGGATTTAAATCTTCCTCCATCATATAACTATTCCAGAAACTTCTAATAAGTGCAAAAAAGTCTCCATTCAACAGCCAAGAGCTATTGAATTTAAAAGGGTAATTCATGTTGGGAGTAGTGCCTTCTAACTGAATAAAATAGGCCAATGATCTAAGAATTTATTATCCCCCACCCATGATATATCGCGGTAAAAAGACAGTAGAAGGGATGCTTTTATTAGGAATCTATCAAGTCTCTTAAGGATTCCCTCTTTTCCACACCTAGCATTTGTCCAAGTAGGCACAAGATAATTTGGGATAACATCCACCAGGTCATACCTTCCCAAAAAAATTGTAAAATATTCAGCCATCTCATCAAATCTTGCAGTCTTCCCCCAAATCTCAGCAGGAGATGTGGTAAAGTTTAAATCCCCTGCAATGATTAAGTTTTCAATACTCAACAGACCGGGCTTTTCCATTCACCCCCAAAATTTATCTCTATCTCTATATGGTCCATAGCAGTTTAAGATAGAGATCTTTAAATCCAAATTTCCCATTTTTCTTTCCATTAATAAGGTCCCCATTTGGTCCTGAAAGAACGAAATTGAAAGAAACGAAGATTCCAACCTGTCAACAATCCACTATATAGACCATATGAACTAATAGCTAAGAATTCCCATCCAGGTAAACAATTTGCAATAGATTCAATGGAAAAAGAGTCTAAACACATAGTCTCTTGAAGCATGATTATCTTTGGGCTAGTATCTTTAATTAGTTTGGATAAGGCCCTAAACATGTTAGCCTTTCCCAAACATCACACATTTAATGAAACAATAGACATTATTGTACAATATCGGTTGGAATTTATGCTTTAAGCGCCCAGGAAGAGTTCTCTTCTCCACAATTTAAGTTACCCTTTGCAGCTTCCTCTAGCCTAATAGACAAGGTTTTGTAAATAGGGTCATCTCTAACAGAAATCTAGGATCCTTCTTCTTCTTCTTCTTTTTTATTTCGAATGGTAACATTCTGAAATCTAATAGCATGTATAGTACTAACCTCTAGACTCATAGAAGGGTTCTTAGAGTAGATTTGCAGAGGGGAGAAACTCTCAGGATGTTCTGAATTACCATGATCACTTTCCTTTAAAATATTAAATTATGGAGAAGTGAACAAACCGATATTTCTAGGTTCTTTGTCAAGTGAAGCCCTAGGGTCCTTAATACCATAATTATGGTTTTTCTCCTCACGATCAAATGAATTTGATTCCAGTGGTTTTTGAAGTGTAGGATCAAATTCTATAAAACCTTCCCCCGAATTATCCAAATTAGTGTTTGCATCTACACAATGAGCACAAATCTTATTAACATCCCCTGATATGTATGTATGACCCAAATTTAACACCAACTCCCCTCAAGAAAGTCGCCTATCTAATTCTTTTTCAACAGAGAGATAGAAATCTAATCCTGGCCTAGAGACATCTTTATAAGGAGTAGGTGAATCAAATTTATGCTTACCCGGAACTCCACATATGTCCTCAGCCGATGGATTTCTTGGGGAAGAGAAATACCCATGAACTGATGTCATAGGAGATACTGTATCACCATCATCCACATGAATGTTCGAACCAACCAAGAGATACGGGCATTGCACTTGTACATGACCAGTATGCCAGCAATAAAAGCACCTGAATGGAATTCTATAGAAATCCAGTCATTGTCGAAATTTTCTAGCCCCCCAAACAACTTCCACCTCTATTGGTAACCCTCAAGATATCTCAAGCTCAACCATAACTCTTGCCACTCTTTTATCAATTCCATACAAATATTTTTTGTCCACCTTAATAAGTTTACCAATAGCATTTGCAATGCCCTCCAACAGATTTTGTGTCCACAACTCCAAGGGGAGCCCAGGAAATAACATCCACAAATGTTGCCTGGTTTGTCTTTCCTTTGCTGGGTCAAAGGCTCTATGCCATCGCTTGATAATAAGCGACCCATCTTTCACCAACCATATGCCCTTCAGAATCGCTTCAATATGATCAGTATTCAAAAAGATGAATATGATCCATCCATTGATAATAAGGTTTACCCTTGACGCAGAACCATCCACAGGCACCCATTGTTTATTGAACCAGTCCAATAGCTCCATTATGTTTACTTTTGCAAACTCAATACTTCCGACTAGAGCAAGTTTGGAAAGCATCTCGATCCTGTCCACATTTACATCTGCACCCAAAACGTATCTGTCCAAACCCTTTTTTTCCATATATGCTTTCAGTCTTCTCCACCACTAGGCTTTTTCCCCTTTGATACTACCCTTTGATACACACTGCACACCATGACAAAAAAGCTCAAAACCCTCACCAACCTGTACAGTGTCTACATCAGAGAGTCTGCTTTGCCGTGCCTCACGAAAATCTAAAGGATTAGGGTTGTTCAACCGCGGTTTGTATGTAGGAGTAACCGGATCCATCTGTTAATCCGGTCATATGAAAAGTACCCACGTGTCCAAAATGACGATCAATTTTGATCAAAACCTATAGAGTTGTCACATCCACGCTTTGTGTGGAGCAAAAGTATAACGTAGAATATTATTAATGAAATTTTTCCACAAATACATAAATCATCCACAACAATCTTGGGAGAAGAATTCTAGTTTCCACAACCATGAAATACAAAATGCTAAATCAATCAACAACATAGTATATAATAGAAATCACATCAGGAAGAAATTTGGGATAATTATTGAAAAATCCTAGATCAGAAACATAGTTGATTATAGCAGCAGAAAAAATATGTTCTCACTTTTTTCTCTTGGTTGGTACTAGGCCAATCAGATCCGATTAGCTTGACTCCAAGTCTGCTGCATACAATCCCCTAGCCTCCAACTAGGGTTTTGAGAAATTTCCCAAACCCTAACATCTTCTTAGAAATTCCCCAAAGTCTTCAAAAATCGACTACCTATAAAATTTTCAGAAGCCAAAAGGTTATTTGTTCTCCCACACCATTAATGAATATATATATAGTTTTAATTCATTTTAATCTTGCACATCAGATAAACAAAATAGATTAAATAAAGAAAAAATGAAAAAAATTGAAAATTTTAATTTTAAATATAAAGAAGTTAATTAAAAAGATGTTTGAATAAAAAATGTCAAAATTTTGGTTTATGAATATGATTTTAAGTTGTTTTGATTGACTGAAAGATCTTTTGATTTATAGGTTTACTCTGTTGAGGATTACTAATATTGATTGAGGTGGTTAGATTTTGTCTAAATACATACAATCATGTACAACTTGAGTGTCTTTAATAATTAAGAACATGTGTTTCCTTCTATGAAGTAGTTCCTTGTCCCATAAACAAGAAACATCTCATAAACCAATTTGGTGTCTTTTGTAAACCGCAACAATCAAGTCAAGAATAGGGCAATGAACGACTACCAAGATTTTTGATTAAGTTAGAGCACCCCATAGTGGTTAGGACAATGAATGAACCACAATGATGAGCATAATTTTTGGTTTAACTTTTAGCACCAAACATACTGGCAATAAAAGAAAATATACAGTTTTTGACTAAGAAACTTCAACATTTGTATGGTGCCTGATGTTAAAAGTAAACTTAACTACCCTGGGTATGACTTGACTTGGTAGTTTAAATTGAGAATCATTGGACAAAATTGAAATGAAAACATAACATTCGCAAACTATCGTTGACTCTGATTTTATTGAATGGCCTACAATGGCTCTTCTTAGTCATGATTTAGACATATGGGAAAGGAGCATTGTGCCATGATGTAGACATATGATTAAGAAAGACAACTATCTTTCGGCACCACGTATATGAGGTGATGTTAGGGTGAAAAACATTTAGACGAAAATATTTTTAATAAACATCATTTTTACTAAATAATTTATTTATTTTTATTTTTTTGTTTGTTAGAATTTTGTGACTATGAAACTATGACCTATGAGCATCTATCCACACTTTAATTTAATGAACTAGCTAAATTTAACTTAAATAATTTTTTATTAATCAAAACCATTGCATTTATTTTAAGTGATTATTTTTTATATTGATTTGAGATTTAGGTGTTTTATTATTTTAATTAAATATAATTAATTTTTTTAAATGAATATTTTTTATATTGATTTGAGATTTATGTGTTTTATTCAAATAAAAAGATTATATGGAATTTTTTTAAAGCACATTTCAAGTTGAAAAAAAAAGATAAAATATATATTTAATTGTATTTTTTTTAAATATTATATATTTTTGAATAAACATTAATATTTTAAATTAATATCTTTAAAATTGAAAGCATTTTTATCTTAATCTTAGTTTATATGATAATGAGTTATATTGCAAAAGGTCTTCTCTACTCGTTTCTAAAATTTTTAGAAAAATGATACTATTTATCCAAATTATTTGTTGTAAATATGGTTAATATATATGGTTAATATTTATCATTGAATATAAACAAACACATTTGAAGGTTTTAAATTTGTGTTTAGTGGGATCGATGTATTCATAAAATACATCATTTTAATTAAAATTGTTTTTAAATATTTTAGTTTATGATTATTTTGATTAAATTCAAATTAATAATAATTAAAATTGTTTTTAAATATTTTAGTTTATGATTATTTTGACTAAATTTAAATTAATAATAACAAGTTGATTGGTAAGTGAAAATTCATAATTTTTATGTTTTAAAATAGTTTTATAAATATATTTTTCTAATAAAAAAATTGAATAATCAATTTGAGGTAATGGATGTCATTTATAATAAAATTAAATTTATGAATATTTAATACGGAAAGGTTCACATACATATATTGTTAATAAATGCTTCTTACTTTGTATATTAAATATTAATTATTTATTTTTGTAATTTTGAAATATTAAAGGAGAGAATAAAAAATATGATTAAATTACATAATCCACTCAATTTATAAAATTTATACATCATTATACATAAATGATCACAATTTTTTTTATATGATACAATTTAAACTTTAAATAACAAAATGAAAAAATGAAAAGTAAAATTAAATAAATTAAAAGTTAAAATTAATAAAACTAAAGATAAAATAAAATAGGATATAAAAAATAAATGATGATAAATTAATTAAAATAAATAAAAACTATATTAAAAATAAGAATGAGAACTATTCAAATTAATTTTCAATTCTCAAATTATTAATAAAATTTTAAAATATGATATTATTTTCAATTATAAAATAGATAATAATAATATTATGATGATGATTATAATATTAATGTCTATTTATACCAATTTTGATTTATAGATTTTAAGAAAATAAAATAAAAAATTTATTGGTTTATTTTAAAGTTTTATTTATGTGTTCAAGAGGTTGGGAGAGGATCGTTCTTAAATTTCTATACTTTTAATGAAATATAAGATTAAGTAAGTTCCTAATATAATAAAAATATATCACACATTTAAATGGTGTATATCTTAAATTCCTGTATTATTTAGATTTTCATTAAAGGGCCCAACCAGATTCAAACAAATGACCTCTTGATTTTTTTTCCAGAAGAAAAAAATCATAATGATTTCTTGCTTTTTTTTTCCAGAAAAAAACCATGATAATCTTTTGATCTGCAACCAAAAAAATAATGAAATGATAAAATATTATATATATATATATATATATATATATATATATATATATTTTGACAGAAACGGTTAATATCATTGATTATTTATAAAAAAGAGAGTTACATCCAAAATGGCTGATCAAATTGCTCCTTTATGAAAGAGACAACCATCAATCATAATCCTTCAAGTTTCTGTTGATTGTTTCCAAACTGCCTTCCTATTCTATGAGAAGTATATCATCTAATAAACTGTCCTAGAAGTAGAGTGTAGAAGATAAACATTTCTGGTAGTCTTCTTTTTACAAAAAATGGACATTAAGCCCAAACAGGATGCCTTCAAAATACTAATTCCTAAACTGTATGCGATAGAGTTCCTATACAAGGATTTAGAAAACATAGATAGCATAAATAGACAAGAAATACAACCCACGGCCAAGATAGACAAGCTACTAATGAGGAACAACGTCCATGGCCGCTCCCATTGAGTCTGCCGTCAAGTTCTTATCGGTGCTGAGGTCCACGAAATTGCCAGCTGAAGCCATAAACTTCTGAAGCTTCTCCATCTTTCGGTTAATGTCCTCAAGCTCACTGCCAGTCACTTTGAGCTTTCGAGTCTTACGAGGGTAAGCCAAGCCCAAAGTTTCCTCCAAATGTTCAATTTTTTCAGCCACACTGATACTCTGAGCTTTGACCTCAGTGTGAGAGGCTGTAGCAAAGTTATAAAGGCAAGAAATTACTTTCCTAAACTCAATATTTTCTCCACGAACCAGTCTCACCTGCAGCTCTAAATCTTGCTAACGGTCCAGAAACTCCACTTCGAATTTCGAAATACCGCGTTTCTAGTCCTCCCTCATGACATTGCCAACCCCTGCATGTCTTCGACAGGGTCCCAGTCTAGGGTGACTCTCGAGTTCTGCTGAATCACCCCATCTCTCTTCCAGCTGAGCTCCCCTAGCACGCACAGCATTGGAGTCGTGCCCCTTCCTGCAATATCTTCCACATTTGGGGTTCTCTTCCCCTTGAAAACGCCCATCAACACAGTATTGATGCTCTCCACCACACCCAAATTCATGATGCGCCATTTCTTTACCAGCATAGAGAGCAGGATGCAGAGTGAGTTCTATAATACACCCAGAAATGAGGGAGTAAGTAACAGGGTGAAGCCAGCTCGAAACCAGGTCAAGTAGTGCACTGAGAAATACAGAGTGCGTTCTGAAATGAGCCCAGGTACAAGGATTTATCATTTCAAGGAGGCCGCATGCCAACCAACTAGCGGGGCTCTCAGGCACAATAACTTCGTGCAAGCGAAGGCATCGATTGAGGAGGAGAGAGGCCATCATTTCGCCAAAGGAGGATTCCCAAAAAAGCTCAATTAATATGTTGATTAAATGACTATTATCCATAATGAAGTGATGGGTAGAAGCAAAGGACTTAGACCAAATTCCATCACCTGGTTTAAGGCATCCAAGTGGTTTTCAATAGATCATTACCGAGCTTTAGGATGCCATAATCTAACTCGGCTCCAATGTTTGCCATTTCATCTGCTTTCTCATTCAACCCACGCATAATGTGAAGGAAGTTAAGCTCAAGGAATTCATTACTAATGCATTGAAGTAGAAGATGCATTTTGGAGATGGGGTCTTTTCTTTTTGCTATAATACACCTAGCTTCTCTTATTATGATTAGTGAGTCTTCGAGGATTGAAAGTTTCTTAATTTCCAGGGTGGCGGCAATCTCCAATCCTTTGATAAAGACCTAGCCATTATGCAGCATTGTTAGTCTTCCTCCCAATACCCCAAGCCAAGTCTATCTACTTGTTCCCCGTGGAGTCAAATATTACTCCCCCCGCACCTACCAACCCTAGAAATATTATATTTTCAAAAAAATGAAATTATATAATTAATAAAAATTAAATAAATAAAATTAAAATATATTAAAATAAATTAAATTTTAATTTCTAAATCAATTTGTTTATATATGTGGAACAAAGTTACACCTCTAGAAAAACTAAGATGTTGGCGACTTAAAATAAAAGTGCATTCCAATTCCATTGAATCCTATTCTGACGAAGAAAGGAAGAAACTTTGAAAGAAAACCTTTACTCTTTTGAATATTGACGAAGAAGGAAGAAACTTTGAAAGAAAACCTTCACTCTTTTGAATATTGAAATTTCTGTGGTGAGAAATATTATCCACGGAGAAGCTTCACAGTAAACTGAGAATGGTCAATGCTAGAATCGCTTCATTAGATAAAGAACCTTGTGAAAATACACATAAATAAAACAAACTAGAACCTTATCTTATAATTAGCATAGCGTTTTCAGCATAGAAACAACCAGGAAACAGAAATTTCATATTACATCATTATTTTCAGTTAGTTCCAATTCTTCCAAAAGCTTGTCAAACAACAAGGTATTTGTATCATCAGACTTGTAATTACTTGCTTTGTTATGGCTGAAAATAGGAAACCATGATCCATAAGAATCTAAGCTATCAAAATCACTTAAGAATTGCCCCGGCCTGAACTGCTGCAGCATAGAAATAGTCGTATTGCTTTCAAGCAGATGATCCTCCTCTGTTAATGGAAGTTTGAGAAAATGATGAGATAAAGGTGGGAGATTACAACAATATGTAGAATTCGTGAGCACTGAAGATAGAGCAGGGAAGGTGGTCACTGGTACATTAATTTCTGGTCGGTGCGCCGTGGGCTTGAAGAGCAAAGGCGCCCTCTCGGATGAAGTGATGGGCATTCCTGTGAACTTGTGCACCTCTGCCTGGAAACTGTATGGGTCTGTCATCACAACCGTAGCCTTTCGACTCACCTCACTCGAATGTCTGCGCCGTTTCTTCTTTTTTAATCCAACTGTGGCCGGACTCACATTCGAATCTCTCGGCTGTTTCTGCTTTATTTCATAATCTGCGCCTGCTGCGAGAACCCGGGTTGTGACACCCGTTTTGTTTAGATCCCGCGGTTGCATTTTCCAAGCTGATCAGGGACG
Source organism: Larix kaempferi (assembly GCA_027924585.1). Lineage (NCBI taxonomy): Eukaryota > Viridiplantae > Streptophyta > Pinopsida > Pinales > Pinaceae > Larix > Larix kaempferi. Next base: position 23,466,476 of record BSBM01000047.1, on the reverse strand, counting down.
AGCTTGAATCTTCGCGTAATGGTTAATCCACACACACAAATTGAAATGCCGTGCTGTGTGCCATTGGCGACTTATATTGTATTTATACAAATTGTGAGGTAAGATAGGTAAGTTGGTAACTGTAACCTTGACTGCCTCCAGTAATGAATGCATTAGAATTGGGAACGTTAGTTTTAGTTAATAAGAATCTGGCGATTTTATTTTCGTCAAATCCTTGTTTTTTATTCAAGTACTCCTCCCTCATGAGGTTTGAATTTATGATTCCTTATATTCAAATTGTACTCCTGGCTGGGCCCAGCTTAAATATTTCAACTCCTCCTATCTCATGATCTTATCTCATGACATGATCTGACATGATCTTACTTAATGACCATCGAATTTGTAATTTTCTATACCTAAAATATAGCCTTTGCCTAGGCCAACTTAAATATTTCAATCCTTACTCCTTCATTATTTTTGAACCTGTGACCTTAAAATATTTCAATCCTTACTCTTTCATTATATTTGAACTTGTGACCTGATAGAAATTAAACACTACATCAAACTTATTAGTCAAAATTGCAAGTTCGGATCTGGGAATAATCTATATCCGCTTAACTGTGGGAAGTACTTGGGCATAATCCCTAAAACTCATTGTGAGAAGTACCACAGGAACCCCAAAGTAGCTGGCCTATTGAGAGGACCTGCCATCGAAAAGGGAAACGGCCCCTACCTGATTGACTAGTTCCCACTCGTGAGGTAAACCAAAAGCTGTCGTTTGTGGCAAAGCAGTTATCAGTTTTACCTGAGCCGTGGAGTGAAGAGTACTGCCTCAATACGCAAGCCGTTAGATAGCATTGGTGGCCGAATGAAACCCCTGAACTATTAAGAAGCCGCACATACGGGGTCCATATCTATTTTCAGCTGAACTGTTGCTGATCACTTCCGCGCCATTTCAGATCCATTCTGAGCCGTTTTAGATTCAGCCATTTCAGATTCATTCTGACAGTTGTTCCAGATTCAGCCGTTCCAGATCTAGCCTTTTTTATCCATTCGATGTCGTTTCAGATCCATCTGTTGCCGATCCCGGACACCCCTGCAATCCCATTCTACATATTTCATTCCTGAGGAGTATTAGACAGAATTTGAGAAACTAGCCAACCACACAGAAGGATTGTCTGATGACTTCTACGGGAGTTGTTTTATCAGTGGTCTTAAGGATGAAATCCGCCCAAAGGTCAAAATGTTCTGTCTCAACACAATGATGGAAGCCCTGGGGTTGGCTAAGTTGGTAGAAGACAAGATTGCTGCCCAACAACACTCCAAACCCACTTTTGTTCCCTTCCGAAATATGGGTTCTCAACGACCTCCCATCCCGCTAGCTTCTCGACCAACTCCTATCAAGTATTTGTTTGAAACATAGATGCAGGCATGCAAAGAAAAAGGGCTTTGTTATAATTGTGATAAAAAATTCACTCGGGGACATAGATGTGTTCAACAAAAGCTCAATCTCTTGGATGTGGATTCTCCGCCCGCCTCTGAAGTTGGTGAAGAGGCTCCAGATACATCGAATGATGAGGTCGACATTCAGGAGCCACCTATTGAACTTCCATCTCAGGAAGACCACCCAGAGATATATCTCTGTGCTTTATCTGGCGTCACCACCGCCCAAACAATGCGGGTCAGGGGTTACTTCAAGAAGCTTCCTCTTACAATACTCATTGATTTTGGTAGCACTCATAACTTCATTGACCCTCGGATAACCAAACATGTTGATTGTTTTGTCTATCCTTGGTCCAACTTTGAAGTCATGGTTGCCAATGGGGGCACCTTACCTTGCAAGGGAAAGTGTCACAAAGTGCATATCTCTATGGAAGATTATAACCTGCGCTCTGACATGTTTGCCTTGTCCTTAGGCGGATGTGATATGGTTTTGGGCATTCCATGGTTACGCACACTTGGTCCCATCTTATGGGATTTCGCTGAACTTTGGATGTAGTTTTCAGTCAATGGGAAACAACACAAATTTAAGGGATTACAACAAGGGTCTCTCTGCATCATCAGTTCACATCGCGTGAAAAAGATCCTTAAGAAGAATTCACATGGTGTCATCGCTCAACTCCATTCCATTCAGATGCACCCATCAACAGTCTCCCCTACTTCCTTTTATAGATATGCAGGTGTCCTTATTGAACCAATGGGCTTGTCGCCTTCAAGAGACCTTTCCGGTAAGAATTTAGCTGCATCTACATCCCGGTAGAAAATGATGGCTATTTTGCATGCAGTACAGAAGTGGCAACCATACCTATTAGAGAATTATTTCTGCATCAAGATTTATCTCTAGAGTCTGGAAAATTTCTTGGAACAATGGGTCTCCTCCCCAGCACACCTGAAATGGGTTATCCAACTCATGGGTTATGCCTATGCGATCACTTACAAGAAGGGTAAGGATAATATGGTGGCAAATGCTCATTCTCGCACATTTGATGACCCAGTTTCTCTTCCAGCTATTTCTCTGCTTGTTCCAAATTGGTTGCAATTTGTTCAATAGGGCTATCTCTTCTATGCACTCCATGCTTCTCCATCAGCAGGGCACTTTGGGTTCCTCAAAATGTATGACCAGGAACAATGTAACTTCTTTTGGCAGGGACTAAAAATGACAATTCAGTAGATGGTGGCTGACTGTGATTCTTTCCAGGACAACAAGGGTGAAACGACACTCCTTTTGGGATTGCTCGAACCCTTTCCCATACCTACACAGATTTGGACAACTATTTCTATGGATTTCCTAGAAGCAATCTAGTGGTACAATACCACATCTAAAAAGACATCATATGAAGCAGTCAATGGACAGGCACCGCCAATTCTTCTTCCATACACCCTCAGCAGCTCCCTAGTTCAGGAAATTGACTCGATTCTTCGAAACCGCGATCAGATTTTTCTCATTCTATAGGACAATCTTCACATGGCAAGAATTTGACTAAAACAACAAGCCGATCAGCACAATTCTGAGCGCACTTTTCACTGAGCTGATATGGTTCTTCTTCGTCTACAGCCTTCCAAGAAACCTTCCTTGAAACTCACAAGGAATCAGTGGCCCGGAATGCAACCCGAGGATGCTACAGGGGAACCACTCTTTCAGATTCTGCATCAATTTCCACATCTAAAGATTTGAGGACAAAACTTTTTCTAAGGGAAAGGGGATGTTAAGAACCCATGTCAACCCTTCTATTTACTTTGTTAGTATATTGTTGTTGGACGCATATGCTTTGTAAGTCGTCCCGTAGTATTTGTTGATCCATAGTTTGTATTATTTTTGTTGGACTCAAATTCTTTGTAAGTTGTTCCGTAGTAATTGTTGATCCATATTTTGTATTGGCCCATGGTTTGTATTGACACATGGTATTGACCCATGGTATTGGCGCCTAGACTTAGTATCTAAGTTTGTGTTGAGACTAATGAAGGTACCATGAAGTTATTTGTATTGAGCTTGCTCAAAGGAGGTTTCCCCCTCGAAGTGGCCTGCGATCAATATAAAAGTGATTCTGAGTTCTGTTATTTCTGCTATATTGTGTGTTTTCATTAATTAATTATTGCAGGTTCTTCACACATATCATATAAAACTGGGGTACAAACACGGTTGAAGCAACAACATCTCTAAATTAAGAATATCAGGATCCAAAACCAATAGAAACAACAACACAAAATAAAATAGAAAAAACATCAACCAGTGATGTAGAAAAAAGGTAAAGCAATCTTCATATGCTTATGAATTAGCAATGTTGTAGTTGTTGTAAAATATGGCAAAAAAATATTAGAATGTTATCATTTTGTCATGTATCCACACAATTGAAATTACCTATATACTATAAGATATCTAAATTACCAGAAAGTTTGAGGGATTTTTGATGGGGTTTCAAAAGAAAGCAAGCAAAATTGTCTCTCGGGACTGCACAACTAGTTCAACTTCAGGATTTCCCAAACAGTGGGAGAAGGATTCAAATTCTTGGTTTCAGACATGGAATGAGTTGAGTGACATGTTAAGTGATAGAAACAACTAAAATAAATCAAGTTGGCATTTTATAGGTTCATCTATTGATCAAACACTAAAAACTAGCTATTTTCCATGGCAATCTAGACTAGGTACAAGAAATTGATATGAAAATCATACTTTATTTAATATGCAGAATGGACTTTAGAGGTTCAACATTACATTGTTGAAATCCATCAAAAGCTGAAATACATCTCATATAAGTCTCAGGAAATAAATACATAAGAGAAATAATTCTCCATCATGGAAAGAGTAGAAATCATCAGGATTTCGAATGGGATACTTCTCAATCTTTGCAAACAAGCTCAAAATTCACTAGATGAGACTTCATGACCTACAATAAAATCAACGATGAATACTAGATGTCATCATCCTCTCAAAAGAAGCAGGGGCACATCTCCCATCTTGGACTAGGGGCACATCTCCCAAGTCAGAGAAGCAAAATAGCTCTCAATTCAATTCTCAAACTCTCAAAATATGGGCAAGTGGTAAAAATCGTTTTATATATTTAGGATGACTTGTGGAGCAGTTCATCTAGGCTAATGTGCCCTCATGGAGTGGATAAGGAAAGCTTGCTTTCAAGATTTTATTTTTTGCTTTGCTTTCTTCCTTTGCTTTATCCTGCTTTTCCTTTCTATCATTCTTTTGCTTTTGATTGTTTTTTCCTGCTTTTCTTCCATATCTTGTTTTTCCTGCTTTTCTGCCTTGTCTCGTTTTCCGCTTTTATTTGCTTTCTTCTTTATTATGCTTTTCCTGAGCTTTGTTGCTTTTCTGCCTCGTGCCATCTTTTCTTTCTTTTTCTTGCTTTCCTAGCTTTGGCTGCTTTTATCTTTTCTTGTTTTGCAAGTTACCTCTTGGTCAAACCTTATCCTCTAATGTGCCCTTGTGTATCATTATCCAATTTATTCCATTGAAATAAATATATATTACTGAAAAATAAATTTTATCAAATGCATCTTAAACTTAAGGAAATGAAATTAAATACTTTGGAAACCTCAAAACTTAACCCCTCATTAATTAATTAATTCCAAACTATCACTAGGACCCATGGGGTTGAATGGGTATTGGTAGACTATGGTGGTATAAAAAAACAGGGACATTATAGTCCTCCCCTCCCAAGATTGCTTATCCTCAAGCACTATAAGATCTGTAGCGGAACTTGACAAGCATTGGAATTTCAAATTCTAACTGAACTCCATGGAGGTGACACCATGTTGCTGCTGTGCTACTCTGGCTATAACTGGATATCCAAAAATGATCCCGGGGTCCCACTGCTTATGTTGCATTCCTCCATACATCAATGGAAACTAAAATGATCCATAAACTCCTAGATCCCATTACCACTTATGCATGTTATACAATGGCAATGTCTCGGGTTGAAACCTAATAATCTAAGGAATGGTAGGATCCCATATGTGTGTGGGATGGAGAATGGTGAACCAAATCTCTATAAAATTCATCCATCATGGTTGGCTCAACCGAAGTGAGATCATGTGGCTCCTCCAAAACTGTAGAACTACCACCTAGAGGAAACTCATAATCTCTCAGGCAATAAACATGTTCTTGGTATTCATTTTGCTTGACCTCAAATTCCCCAAGCACATGCAAATAAGAATGCACCTCATGTGCCCAATGAACACAAGTACCATAGATCAAAGTGGTATCAGAGCGAGGTTCAAAATCTCGGATCTAAGGGCTCAAAATTTGCTTTCTACTATTGCTCAAAATGAATTGCATAGACTTTATTATTGAGGTATTTGTAAAAACGCAATGTCTGTGCATTTTTATTCTGTTTTTAAATAAATATAGGCAATATCAATGAGAGAATCGACTAGTATCTTAGTTATACTGTAGATCAGAGATACCACGACTTGTATGAAAGCAATGACATACCTCACACGACTACGTTGATCCCCAATTTAAGGGGCTTGTTGTGATAACTCGCAGGGTATCTAGAGTGGTAATCGAATGTCAATCCAATTGAATATATTATAAGGAGTTAATACTTTAAATTGAAGGATGTCAAAAGAAATTTATAGTTGTGTTTTGCAGAATGTTTGAAACAAAGTTAATTGGGGATTAATTCTTTGACGCTTTCAAGGATGATCTTGTTTGTGTTATGTACACTGAATTTAGCTTTCAACTCATCGAATCTCTACTTTGCTCAAAGAAAAGTTCTTTTGTGATTTCAATGCCCCTCTTAAAGAGGCTAGTGGTTGAAAACGAGGGGTTCTTAGCGTTGGATTTCAATCTCCACGAAAATCTTGACTAAACATTGAAAGAAATTGTTTCTCTAAATTCCGTTCTAGTGGTGTACCCCATTAATTGGATTTTTTTTTTTTAATGTTGCTACTATTATTATCACAGAAAATGTTCCTCCATTGTGAGGCATTATTAATGTTGTAAAGATATATTGATTCTTGGTGTTGTGCCCTTTGTGGATTTCTTTATCTTGTAATATACTTTGTACTGGAGGTTTATATAATAGTTAAAACATATTTTAAAGAACATGTGTTTCCCCAGAGAAAGCTATGGTGTCCATACGGACTTGTAATAGAAACATGCTTCACAAATTTTGCAATAAAAAAATATATAATCAAGTGAAAATTTGATGTTAAGATGCACCTTGAGAGTATATAGCCAAAGCACACAAGAACATACTGACCTCATATTGATGAAAATATTCTCAATATTCACATTGGAGGATTATGTAGGAAGAAATTCAACACCATACATGTATATATGGCGTATATCAGAGACACATGTGCCCTTTTACTTGTACCCTTCCCTTTCGTATCAAGTGAAAAAAGAACTTAAAACAACAAAGGGAATTTTATTGTATGTAACAGGACTCTAGTATAATATCATGCTTCATACTCTATCCCAAGTGAAGTTAAAACTAACGATGGCATGCCAAGCGTCTTAAACTGGACCTCCATCATTGTGGATAACAACTAATATGCAACTCTAAGTTCTCAACTCCTGTGATCTGTAATTGAGTAGTCATTAAGTAAATGTTATGATAACAAGAAATCCACGACATTTTGAGTTATAAGTGGTAATTCTGCAAAAACCTTTGTTACAAGTCAACACCGATTTAATTATAAACAGTACCTTCCAAGGTCTAATACCTTCAAACCGTAACAACTTGATCTATTGATAAATTTTACGAGGAGTATAATGGAAATCCTCCCACCGTGGTAGTTAACTCTGTGGCACCGTACAGGAGAATTCTTAGCAATGACATTAAATTGCAGATCAGTTAACCTCATTTAAGGGATCGCCAGATTCACCACCCTTTTTATCTTTGTTTGCTGCCTTAGATATGAGGTTATAGTGGAGTTAGCGTTCCAAAAGCCTCGACTGCTTGTATGTCTGTCGATGCCACCTAAATGACCCAGATATTACATCTCTGTTTGTTTTACTTATTTAAACATTTAGTTAACCGAACTGGAATATTTTTAGTTGGTAATATGCGTTGCAATGTTGTTAAATCAATATACTATTAGAATGTATATAGTATGCTTTTATATGATCAACATGGGTCAAGAACATAAGTTAGATTTTGATAAATGTTAAATGTTTTATTATATATATATATAATGGTATTATATATAATGAGAGATAAATGGTTAAGATATAAGGATATTATATATATATTGAACAGTAATATGGCATTTTTTTAATATCTTATAGGTGTGATGTAAGCGTGAATGTAAGAGGACATATATATATGTCACGTCCCCTCCCATCATACCAGCATGATGGATAGGATGTGGTGCTAAAACCGGGCAATTAGCCCCATGAACTTCTATCTAAGCATTCACATAAAAGACATATGGAAGTGTACAATTATAAGAATACACAGCGGAATTAATTTCAATTACACATCCATCATTCATTCAACTATTCATCAAATAACAATTGCAAGATTAACACAGGAGAATACTTATCTTGACAAGGTAGTCCCAAACAACCAGCTATGCATCTGCAACGTTCCACCCAACCATAGGCCAGTTGTGCTTATCAACCTCTTGATACAACTGCCACCCCCGAGCTGGGCATGATATCTACAAGGAACCAGGGAACAACAGACTCACACATAGCCAAGCATACACCAAGATGAGCCAAGCCAATCTACAATTGGGTTTATCAGGCTGCTAGGAAATGGAAAGGAAGAATTGCTAAGGTAGTGAGCTCAACCACAGAGCTAAGGGTACCCCTCCTAGATCTATTCAGCTTGGCACTCACAATGCCTACACACCCAACATAAGGAAGTATTCTCTTCACTGCCACACAGTCCCTCAAGCCATACCTTCCTTTCTAGTGCTCTCAGGGTGTGCATAGAAAAGTAGCCAAAGCCCTCTTGATCTTCTTGAGAGGTTATTCCCTCCACTAGGTTTATCAAGCCAATTCTGTCCACTACCCGTCCCAGTTTCTTGCTCACAGATTCAAACCAAAACAGGGATGCACATAACAGCAAAACCACAATGGCTGGGCATGAGGAAAATCATTTGTACAGTGACAAGCATGAAAAGGATTCCCTAAGCTTTAGAAAAACGTGGGAAGGCTAAAAATGAGTAATGGAGGTTTGGGGAAAACCCCCAGGAAGCCGAAAACGTTTTTAGGAAAAATGCCCATGGCAATTCTGGGACAACACGACCTCCATATAGTCCCAAATCGTAGCCCCTTCTTTCCAGCTACTGTCCAAAACCAAAAACGATATTTTTTGGGCAAGGAAAACCCTGCGTTTTTGATGAAAAACGTGAATGTAACTTCCAGCCGTCTCCATCTGCGTGAGAGAGGAAAAGCTATATCTTCAGAATGGCTTTGGGCACCATTTCGAGGGTGTTTTATTTCCCAAGGAGAAAAACACGATTTTCCAGGTTGATGGCTTGCCCATACCCAAAATTGGCTGCCATACCTCTTCATTCCCAAGGCATTAACTGCCTCAACCAACTCTTGGAAGAGTTAAATGATTGGGTCCATAACCCAAAATGGGTAGTTGGTGGTTTATGGGTTTCCTCATTGACACATGGATTAACACCCTTGGCTTAAGGGTTTAAATAATTTCCCTCCCTATTCCTTGTAGAATCATGCCCCCATCTCTTTGTTGCATTGCATAACTAGTTGTGGGTATTTTTCATTAAAATTCGTATCTACATGATGTCTTATTTACATCGTGCCCATCTAGCACAAGAACCATAGGCATCTATTTCTTTAATTGCCGATACATAAAACGCTAAATCAATGGTGGGGCCTTGGCCTTGAGCTCCTCACCATGATTAAGTAACAATATTTATATCATTTATGATTTAATGCGAAGGGGGTCAAAATGGGGATGTGACATACCCCTCCCCTTACATTAGCACTGTCCTCAGTGCTCATCAAAACAGGACAAAAATGGATATGCCAGCCTCATGGCATCCTCCAGCTCCCATGTAGCCTCATCGGGACCGTAGTGCTTCCATTGCACCTTTACTTGTCCGATGGCTCGGTTCCGGAGCAATGTTACCTTCTTGTCTAGGATGCGCAATGGATCGGTTTGGAATTCTCCCTTGGGTCCCACCTGGATCACATCCCAATTAATCACATGGTTAGGATCATGTACATATTTCTTAAGCAAAGAGACATGAAAAACATTATGAGCTTTAGTGCTAGCAGGCAAGGCAAGTCTATATGCAACTGGCCCTATTCTTTCAAGCACTTCAAATGGTCCGCAATATCTAGGTGATAGCTTGGCACAACTCCCAAGCTTCAAGGAACTCTTCCTTGATCTCACTCTAAGATACACATGATCCCCAACACTAAATTCCCTATGCATTCTATGTTTATCTGCATAGATTTTGTGTCTATCTTGGGCTGCTTTTAAATTTTGCTGGATCCTTGCAACCTCTTGTTCCATTTCCTTAAGCAATTCTGGCCCAAGTACAATTCGGTTCACTGGATTGTCCCAAGTCACTGGTGTCCTACATCTTCTGCCGTACAAAGCCTCATATGGACTCATTCCCAATGATTCTTGCTGCCCATTATTATATGCAAACTCTACCAGGTGTAGATAATCCTCCCACTTGGATGGCTTGTCCATTACATACATGCGAAGCATGTCCTCAAGCACCTGATTTACTCTTTCTATTTGCCCGTCTGTTTGAGGATGGTACGCGGTGCTAAAGTTCAACTGTGTACCCAAATCTGCAAAGAGACCTTTCCAAAAATTGGAAGTGAACTTGGTATCCCTGTCAGAAATTATTGCCTTAGGCAACCCATGTAATCTGAAAATTTCCTTCATGAAAATATTTGCAATGGCATCGGTTTTATGTGTGGACTTAATTGGTATGAAATGTGCTACCTTTGTTAACTTGTCCACCACAACCATGATGGAATCATGTTATCTCATGGTCATTGGCAATCCTGTAATAAAATCCATGGAAATTATTTCCCATTTCCATTATGGGATTGGCACTGGGTGCAATAAACCTACGGGGTGTTGGTGTTCAACCTTCACCTGCTGACATTTCATGCACTTAGAAATGTATTCAGCAACATCCTTCTTCATGCCTGGACAGAAATAATATTTTCTTGCTGTAGCAATTGTTTTTTGATATCGTGGGTGACCAGAGTATGGAGCTTTATGGATTTCATCCATAACAATCCTCCTCAAATCTGCCACATTGGGAATATAGGCTCTATTTTTATAGGTAAGAACTCCGTCTTCCTCCAAATGATAACCTTCATACTTCTTGCCAAGGTCTTGCTGCTGCAATTTGCCCTTTATCTGCTCATACACTTCATCCTCAACCATATGGTTAACAATCTGCTGCCGCAAATCTGGTTGGCAAGTACTAAGTGTTGCCACATACATTTCATGTACCTTCCTGCTGAGTGCATCAGCCAACTTGTTTTCTTTCCCTTTTATGTGTTTGATTTCAAAATCAAATTCACACAAAAATTCCAACCATCTAGCTTGCCTAGCATTTAAAGTTGGTTGATCAAACAAGTATTTCAGACCACAATGGTCTGTCCTTAAATCAAATTTTCTTCCCATTAAGTAATGCCTCCACATCTTCAAGGCATGTACTATGGCTGCAAGTTCTATATCATGAGTAGCATAGTTCTTCTCATGCTCCTTCAACTTTCTTGACTCATAGCATATCACGTGGTTGTCTTGCATAAGAACTCCTCCAAGTCCTTGATTGCATGCATCGGCACACACCACAAAGTCTTTTTCTGGGTCTGCAATTTTCAAAATTGGTGCACTTGTAAGAAGATTCTTCAACCGTTGAAAACTTTCCTCACATCTTGGTGACCATTCAAACTTTATCCCCTTCTTTTGCAAAGAAGTGATTGGGTTTGCAACCTTGGAGAATCCTTCGATAAACCTCCTGTAGTAACCAGCAAGGCCCATAAAAGATCTCACATCAGTCACATTCCTTGGAGTTGGCCAATTCATAATGGTTTCAATCTTCTCAGGGTCTATAGATATCCCTTCGTCAGAGATGATGTGACCCAAATAATGAATTCTATCTTTATAAAAGTCACATTTGCTCAACTTTGCATACAGCTTATGCTCCCTTAGTAATTGCATTGTCATTCTCAAATGTTCTTCATGCTCTTCTTTATTCTTAGAATAGATGAGAATGTCGTCTAGGAATACAAGAACAAACTTGTCCAAATACTTGCTAAAAACATTATTCATGAGACACATGAATGTAGCTGGTGCATTTGTGAGACCGAAGGGTACCACTACAAACTCATAGTGTCCATACCTCATTCTAAAGGCGGTCTTATGGATATCTTCTTCTTTGATTCTTACCTGATGGTAACCAGACCTCAAGTCAATCTTTGAAAATACCTTTGCTCCTCTCATTTGGTCAAAAAGGTCATCAATTCAGGGCAATGGATATTTGTTCTTCACAGTGACTTTGTTCAACTGCCTATAGTCAATACATAACCTGAGTGTTCCATCTTTCTTTTTCACAAATAGAACAGGTGCTCCCCACGGGGACACACTTGGCCTAATATATTTCTTTTCCAGCAACTCTTGTAATTGCATTTTCAACTCTAGCAATTCTGGTGTACTCATCTTGTACGGTGTCTTAGACACTGGTGCCGCTCCTAGCACAAGTTCAATTGTAAAGCCAATGTCTCTCTTTGGAGGGAGCCTCAGAATCTCATCAGGAAAAATATCTCTGAATTCTTGCAATACATGATAGTCCTTCAATTTATGAGTTTCATTCCCTGCTACCTCTAAAATGTGGGCTGCATACAATTGACATCCCTTCCTACAGAACTTCTTCAACTGCATGGCTGAAACTTTCCTAACAGAAGTCACCTTGGGAATGCCTTTTACAACCCTCGGGTTTCCTTCTTCGTCCATGCATTCAAATGTCTTATTGTAGCAGTCAAGTTTAACCCTATGTGCTTCTAACCAATCCATTCCAATGAGAATATCATAGGAACCAAATGGCAAAATATTCAGATCTGCATAAGTGAATCGCCCATCCATTTCTAATGGACATTTCTCTGCTATTTCACTAACTTTTCTCTTGGTTCCAGTGGCTAGTTGAACTAACCATGATTTACTATGATTTAATTTCTTGAAAGCACAAATCTCAAAAATTCTAGGAGTGACATAACTGTGAGTAGATCCAAGATCAATCAAAATAGAAATAGATTGCTTAACAATCTTACCTTCAACTTCAACCACAGTTGACTGATGATCTGCCTAGTGGTCTTCTAGTGCTGCATAGATTCTAGGGATTGCTCTCGCCAATTGACCCACAGTTCCAGCTCCTTGGATGTTGTGAACTTGATTTGCATTCCCATTCCTATGTGGACAGTTCCTAAGCATGTGGTCTCCTCCACAACCTCAACATTGAAGTGGTTCTCTTGGATCCTTTGGATCTCTTGGCTTGTCTCCCATCATCCTAGTTGGCTTAGTCACAACCTGTGATGGCTGCCTTTGCTGATTCCGGAATTGAGGAGGATTGAACCCCTTCTTCCTTTGATCAAACTTTTCGTTTTTCCTATCCTTCCATGCCTTATGGAATTTTGGTTTGCTTCTGTTTTGATCAAAGCAATACTTGGCCTTTCTTATGGCCTCATCTAGAGTTCGAGGTTCATCAAACTCAATTCTGTCTTTATATGACTAGGGCAGTCCACTTAGGAAACACTGAATTTTCACCTTATCATCTCGAATGTACTTGACATACCTCAGCAGCTCCAATAACTTGTTTGCATATTCTTCCATGGTCAATTGTCCCAATCTCAGCTCATGGAACTCTTTGATCTTATCATCATAGTACCTATCAGAGAGGTACTTTTACTTGAAGTATTTCTTGAACTGCTTCCACACAATCTTCCTTTCGTTGATCTTCTTCACTTGCCTGGTGTGTTCCCACCATATAGATGCTCTTCCATTCAAGTTGAAGATGGCTACTCTTGCCTTCATATTTCCCGAGTAGTCTTGGACTTGGAAATACTTTCTCATCCCAAGAAGCCAAGCTTCAGCTTCTTGACTAGACTTTACTTCTCCATCAAATGTAGGAGGTTTTTGCCTTCTTAAATTCCCCATGTGAATTGTTCTTGTAGTGCTTCTTCCTCTTGCTCCTGTGGGATGAAGAACTTGAACCCTCAATGGATTCTTCTGAGTCAGATGATTCATTAGAAGATATTTTTGGAGTATATGTTCTGTCTGTAGAAACTCTTCTTGGGCTACTGGCCCTCTTGCGTAAATTCCTCCTAGAACTACTCCCAACCCTTTCTAGATTTGATGTCTGATGCCCAGAGTTTATTTGCCTTTGGATGTCTGTCAAACTCTGCAGCAAAGCTGCATTCAACTGATTTTGTTCTTCCTGAGCTTTAATCATCCTTTCATTATCTTCTCTACAACTTTGCAACTCCACCCTTAGGCTTCTCATGGTGGCTGCAATACCTGGAGAAGTCTCTTGATTCTTCTCCCATTAGATTCTGTTTCAGCATTTTCAACATGTATGTTTTCCCCCATGGCATCTGTTTCAGGCTCATAGGGATCCTGTGTATCATCCATGATGTTGATTTTCTTGGCCCAACCAAGATTCAAAACTTTCAAACTGTACTATCTAGAGTGCTGCTTTGATGTAACTGTGATTCTATAAAATGTGTTCATCAACACAATTGTTAGCTGCATTATATTCTCGGAAATTCATAATTTACCTTCATGCACGTGGAAAGAATGTTATATTGACAATTTGTCAAATCATAGGATTTTCTCACAATCAACGACATACGAGGGGGAAAAGCAAAAGGGGGTCAAGGGGGCTTGCCACTGCAGGGCGGGTCGAGGGCGGCGCCCTCATTTTTTTTGTTTTTTTTTTAGGAATCATGCCGCCGTCGCGGGGCGGTTCGCTGAACGCTCCCGCAATTGTGGGAGCATTCGCCGAATGGCTCCGCAACTTCGATGAAGGCTCCCGTAGTTGCGGAGCCATTCGACGAATGCTCCCGCAATTGCGGAGCCATTCGGCGAATGCTCCTGTTGCGGAGCGATTCGGCGAACGCTCCCGCAATTGCGGAGCAATTCGCCAAATGCTTCCGCAGTTGCAGAGCGATTCGGCGAATGCTCCCACAGTTGCGGAGCCATTCACGTAATGCTTCTATTACAGAGCGATTTGAAATGCTCCCACAGTTGCAGAGCCATTTCCGGAATGCTTCCGCAGTTTCGGGAAGATTCACGGAACTCTTCCGCAAATTTCGGAAGAGAATCCCTTCTACAATTTCAGAAGAGAATTCCTTTTGAAAACTTCCTTTTGACGCCGAACACTTAGAAAAATTTTCTGCTTTTTCGGAGTAGTTCGCCGAATTTTTCCACGTTGCGGGTCAACTCGCGGAATCCTTCCACAAATTTCGGTAGAGAATTCCTTCCGCAAATTTCGGAAGGGAATTCCTTCCGCAGTTTCGGGGCGACTTCCTGAACTCTTCCGCGTTGCGGAAAAACTCGCGGAATGCTTCCGCAGTTTCGGAGCAATTCGCCGAATGCTTCCATAGTTGCAGACGACATTCGGGAATTATTTCCGAAACAGACTTAAACACATTTGAAAAACTTTTTTTTTTTTTTTTCAAAAACACATTTAGGAAAAATTTGAAAACTTTCTTTCTTTCAGTGATGAATGCTGCTCAGTAGGAGGTAACTTTACCTCTGCAATTTTATTCAACTCAGCCAGTTTAGGCCCTATGCTACTATCTGCTATCTGTGGTGATTAGGAAGGGATCTTCCCTTGTAATTGCTATCAGATTTGGCCCATAGAGGTCCAATGCTGCAACCAGCAGCTTTGATACCATTCTGTCACGTCCCCTCCCATCATACCAGCATGATGGAGAGGACGTGGTGCTAAAACCGGGCAATTAGCCCCATGAACTTCTATCTAAGCATTCACATAAAAGACATATGGAAGTGTACAATTATAAGAATACACAGCGGAATTAATTTCAATTACACATCCATCATTCATTCAACTATTCATCAAATAACAATTGCAAGATTAACACAGGAGAATACTTATCTTGACAAGGTAGTCCCAAACAACCAGCTATGCATCTACAACGTTCCACCCAACCATAGGCCAGTTGTGCTTATCAACCTCTTGATACAACTGCCACCCCCGAGCTGGGCATGATCTCTACAAGGAACCAGGGAACAGTAGACTCACACATAGCCAAGCATACACCAAGATGAGCCAAGCCAATCTACAATTGGGTTTATCAGGCTGCTAGGAAATGGAAAGGAAGAATTGCTAAGCTAGTGAGCTCAACCACAAAGCTAAGGGTACCCCTCCCAGATCTATTCAGCTTGGCACTCACAATGCCTACACACCCAACACAAGGAAGTATTCTCTTCACTGACACATAGTCCCTCAAGCCATACCTTCCTTTATAGTGCTCTCAGGGTGTGCATAGAAAAGTAGCCAAAGCCCTCTTGATCTTCTTGAGAGGTTACTCCCTCCACTAGGTTTATCAAGCCAATTCTGTCCACTACCCGTCCTAGTTTATTGCTCACAGATTCAAACCAAAACAGGGATGCACATAAAAGAAAAACCACAATGGTTGGCCATGAGGAAAATTGTTTGTACAGTGACAAGCATGAAAATGATTCCCTAAGCTTCAGAAAAACGTGGGAAGGCTAAAAATGAGCAATGGAGGTTTGGGGAAAACCCCCAGGAAGCAGAAAACGTTTTTAGGAAAAACGCCCATGGAAATTCTGGGACAACACGACCTCCATACAGTCCCAAATCGCATCCCCTTCTTCCCAGCTACTGTCCAAAACCAAAAATGAGTTTTTTTGGGCAAGGAAAACCCTGCGTTTTTGATGAAAAATGTGAATGTAACTTCCAGCCGTCTCCATCTGCGTGAGAGAGGAAAAGCTATATCTTCAGAATGGCTTTGGGCACCATTTCGTGGGTGTTTTCTTTTCCAAGGAGACAAAACACGATTTTCCAGGTTGATGGATTGCCCATAATCGAAATTGGCTGCCATACCTCTTCATTCCCAAGGCATTAACTGCCTCAACCAACTCTTGGAATAGTTAAATGATGGGGTCCATAACCCAAAATGGGTAGTTGGTGGTTTATGGGTTTCCTCATTGACACATGGATTAACACCCTTGGCTCAAGGGTTTAAATAATTTCCCTCCCTATTCCTTGTAGAATCATGCCCCCATCTCTTTGTTGCATTGCATAGCTAGTTGTGGGTATTTTTCATTAGAATTCGTATTTACATGATGTTTTATTTACCTCATGCCCATCAAGCAAAAGAACCATAGGCATCTATTTCTTTAATTTCCGATACATAAAACGCTAAATCAATGGTGGGGCCTTGGCCTTGAGCTCCTCACCATGATTTAGTAACAATATTTACATCATTTACGATTTAATGCGAAGGGGGTCAAAATGGAGACATGACAATATAAAAGAATACCTTAACTGCTTCCAAAGTGATGTATCTACATGTATGCAATTGCATGTTCATGTTATATGTATGTCTTCGTATAAGTTGTCTTATTTTGGGTTTAGATATTTGATTTAATGTGGATTGCATATTAGTTGTATTCTTATGAATTTACACAAGTGGAATACGAAGGGTAGTAGATTTCTCATTCGAGATATTTGAATATGTAACGTACACAATTTTCATAAATATAAAATTTTTTCTATGCAGTATTTAATGCTAATACTTGTTATGTAGAAATTATGATAATGATAATTTAATATTTTCAATAACAGATTGGTTATGTTTACAATGAAGACACATACTTAATCACCAGGGTCGTCCATTAATTAAATATGTCGTAACATCAAAATGTTGTAATTATTATATTTCTGTCGTAATCCATTTTTTTAATAAAAGCATTTGTTTAAATATTTATGCATCCTATTTTATCGTTATTTGTTAAAAGCATAGTTTGGCTTTTAAACTGTCTCTTACAACCCTATAATTATGATCATGGATACTAACTTTTTATTTTCTTTTATCGAAGGGGTTCTATGGATACCCTGAGGCTTACTTAGATATTTTCTAGCTAACGCACTTTACTATTCCTCTACAGATCTGTAGGTAAGAAATGTATTGTGTAGGTTCTTAAGAGTTTGACGATCAAATAAATGATATGGTGTACATCATTCTGTCTTATTTTTCTTATACTAGATTTTACGTCCTTGGCATGCATATGAAAGCTAAATCTTAACGCTTAGGGAAAACATACCCTAGCCATGATTTTATTTATGGTAATGTTATGATATAACTCGAGTCTATTCCATGGTTATTACATGGGGTTCATTACAATAAAGCTCTCTTCTTGTATTAGAGTAGGCATATGATAAACTTGTATTTGTAAAAGGTTTTAAATCACATTATATATATATATATCTTGAATTACTTATGAGGTGATATTATAATTGACCTCCAACCATATATATATATATAGTTCCAAATCGAATTGCTTTGATTATTTAAGTGATGACATTTAAAATGCTTATACAAAACTATAGACTAAACTTGCATAATGAATTCGTTTAGTGTTAAGGTTTTGGCATCGCCACGATTCATGACTATAGGCAAGCATAATCTTATTTGAGCCACGATGCTAGTTCTATAAAATTCAGAAAGGAGGATTATCATCATGCATTTAAATTCTCTGTTTATACTATTATGAATTTTTAAGCCGTATGACAGTTGTAAAAGAAAAAGAGGGTTTGAAACCCTAGAGACACGACTCATGTATTTTTGGTTTATAGTTGAATATAATTGATGCTCTAAAAGCTTACAGATGTTAATGGCTGTTCTGAAGGTTTTTAGGGTTGAACCCTAAGACCGTTGTGTGGTTGTATTTAAATTATGGGCTTGAAGATGACCCACTCTGCATTTTAAAACTATCATTTTCTGGGCAGATCCTTTTTTGCTTACGCTGGTTGTTTAAATTTATATATGGATATTACGCCACAATGGCTCTATCAATACTTATTTGATTTATTGTGTTTTAAATGCATCAATTCTTAGAAATGCACTTTATATGGGCCAAGCCCTAACTTAATAATCTGCGTTTTAGTTTGTAATAAAGGATCAAACGCCAAAGTTGCTCTCAGTAGTTACTGTACAGGGTTAAACCCTAACCTTGCTAAAAATTTAGGCTTGTGTTTACAATGTATAATGTTATTAGTGACTGGGCGAGCTCTTGGTCGAGACTCGAACCCTTAACTCTATTATGTTGATAACCTATCTAAAAGATGGCGTCGGTGCATCCAATGGATGTTTTCGAGCTCTGTTTTGTTTAGATTTTGAACATGACTAATGTTTTCAATCGAATGTCAAGTTTTTATTGTTATTAGTTTTAAAGTTTATATGGAATGGATGCCAAGAATCTAGGTTGTAATAACCTGGTTCGTTATTAGTTATAAAACCCAAGGTGAGCCTTTTTACGGGTCTCGAACCCTCGATACATGATTATAACCGTTTTGTTTCAAAATGGTTATAGGATCATCGTTTTCAATTTATAGCTTAATAAATATGTTTTACTACTGTATAATATAAGATAATAGTGAGACCTATCGGGTTTGACCTTTGATATATTGGTTGGTTTTAATATATTAATATATATTTGTTATTAGTTATAGGGTTTCCCCTGAATTAACTTTTGAACTTGTTTTTTTATCATGATCAAGATGTAATGTATTATCCAGAATCGATTTAATTTGTACAATGTGTAATGATATGTTATTTATATTTTGATCTTCTTTCAAGAACAGTCATTTTGACTGTGTTTCTGATATAAAAAGAAAAACAAGGCTTAAGAATAATCACAGTGCCTAGTTTTGACTTCGTTCTGGAAAAAATAGAAATATTAAAAATTTCTATTTGTTTATTTTGAAGTGGACATTACTTAGCTTGATTATACTATGGTATAATGCAAGGAAAGGCCCAAAGTTTTTTTCTATCTATGTTGTATCAAAAGGCAAACTTGCTTCAAAGGATCTTTCGCCCTTAATATTTCGTCGAGCAAACTATTATTTGGAAATGGCAATTTCTTTACGGTGCCATGGATTTAGAGAGTTTTAAAACCTAATGAAATTATGAAACCACTACGAATTATTAGAAGTGCCTCAGATACAGAAATAAAGGAATGGAAAATACCTCGAGTAGAAGCAAATGAATAGACCAAGACTAGAGGATTCTTCACTTAAGTGAAAGATGTGAGGCAAGCTCAAGGATCAAAACGGTTCGACTTGTCAATAGTACCTCCAATTAGAAAAAAAAATTGATTAAGCAAAGTCGTGAGGGAGAAAACTGCTGAATGCCCTATAACTTGACACAAAATCTGTCAGCTTTCTCGCTCAGTTAGCCCTACCACCTAATATTAAAGTACACGATGTTTTTCATGTTTCCATTCTAAAAAAATATGTTCAAGACACTACTCATGTTATTGATTGGGATGTTATACAGGTGGAACCCGAGGGAGAGTTCCGGGTGGCACTGGAGCATATCCTCTACAGAGGAGAACTCATACTACGGAACCATACCATCGGACAAGTCAAGGTGCAATGGAATCTCCTTAGTCCGGAAGAGTCCACGTGGGAATTGGAAAGTGATATGCGGGAGGCATATCCAATCCTATTCCAGGACGAAGAAATTGAAGAATAAAGACAGAAAATTTATAACACCGAGGATGGTGTTATCCTCAAAGAGGAGGTGTATGTAATACACCGAGAATAATTGAATTATTTTAATTCTTCGGTCGCCAACTTTTGAATTAATGAAATAGTATAATTCTCACCTGCAACACTGTAATAGAATAGTACATGCATTAGCTAGATAATAGCTAAGTAAGCCACGGGGCGTCCTTAGGACCCCTTCATTCATTCAAGAAAGAAAAGAGTTAGAAATCATATTTATATTTTCAACTGTAAAATTACTTCATTCAGTTGACGACATGTAAATGAAAAATGCTTCATTCAAGGAACATATAGACAAAAAAGATAGATGTTTGGAACAAAAAAGTAGTTACGACATAACCAAGGTCCTCAGTATTACAACCATTAGAGAGATTTTGAGGTCAAAAAAGGGCCTCCTAAGAGATGTACTACAAAAATATGAGATATATTAAAATATTATGAATTGGGGGTTTTATGGGGTAGGTATATATGACAAGTCACCTTCCACACTATTTTCTATGCACAATATAAATAACCATGGTTGGGTTACTTTTCAAAATTCACTAGAAATAAAATTAATAAAATAAGTCTACATTGATGTGACTAAGATTCATTGTAAATTCCCAAAAATATATTGTCCTTTAACATTTATTTGTCTTGAACTTGCAAATGAAATTAAATAATAAAAAACATTTTTAAGAGCTTTTTTTTTAAATTTTATGTTGACTTTTTATATTTAGTACTCTTCTCATGAATTTAATAATGTAATTTAATTGAGAATTTATTTACATGTAAAATGTCAATAATATTATTATAATCCACATTGCATTATTATTATTATTATTATTATTTATTAAATTTATTATTATTATTTATTAGTTTGACATTATGTTATTAAATAGAATGGAGTGAATATATAATTTAAAATTAAAAACATAAAAATGATAATATATTATTTTATAAAAAAATGTGAAAGGACTTTCTTTATGAATTAAGAGTACTTCACTTGAAAATGACAATAATATTATTTTATGTGAAAGTGTGAAAAGACATTCATTATGAGTACTTTACTTGAAAATGACAATAATATTATTTTATGAAAAGACTATCATTATGAGTACTTTACTTTATGACTTAAAAGTACTTACATCACTACCTTGGTTAACTATGTGTTTTCATCCACCATAGAAAATTTGACAAATAAGCATTCTTAACTCATGCAATGCCACCTCACCAAGGGGGATGATGTCATCTACTAGAATGTGATTGGTTGTATTTTATAGTACATTTTCTTTGTTTTGAGGCCCTTTTTTGACCTCAAAATTTCTCTAATGATTACTATATTTTAGAAAAATTACCAAGTGCTGGTGATTAAGGAAGCATCATCATTTGCATAACTAAAATGTTATTGAAAGGAGTAATTTATCATTATCATGACTTCCGTATAACAAATACTAACATTTATTGCGGCATAGAAAAAATTAAATTTTCGGTAAATTTTGGGGATGTTACACCAATCAACTCTATCATATGCTTTCTCCAAGTCCATATTTAACAATAAAACCTTAAGTTTCTTTTGTTTGATAGAATGGACCACTTCGTGGGAGATACTAATGGAATCTAAAATTTTCCTATCACGTAGAAATCCATATTGTTCTAATGACATATGCTGTGACAAGAAAGGTTTTATCCGACTAGAAATAATTTTTTTTATAATTTTGTAAGCAAGGTTACAAAGTGCAATAGGTCTGAAATATGAGAAGTTTTTAGGTTTATTACTCTTCGGGACCATTGTAATAAGAGTGGAGTTGAGGGCTATAGAAACAAAACCTTCTGTTATGGAAAAATCCATCATTTCAAGTTAATCCTCTCCCACAATGTCAAAAAAGTGTAGGAAAATTTTGACAGTCCAACCATCTGGGATAGGAATTTTTTCCTTTGCAAACTACTTAAGTGCTTCTTCTACCTTACTCAGTTTAACCTGTTTACCCATTTCCTTTCCTTCATTCTCATAAAAAAAATTCGGAAACAATTTAATGGTCTTCAATTGAGCTTCTAACGAGCATGTACCTAAATCCATAAGTACATCCCCAAAATATTTTTTAGCCATAGTTTGCAGATCCGATTGACCTTTAACAATATTTCCACTGTCATCAACTAACTCCCAAATAGAGTTTGTATTTCTTCTCTGTGAGGAAAAGGAGTGGAAAAATCTTGTATTATTATCTGCAAGACCAATCCACAATGCCTTGCTTTTTAACCACTAGCCCATCTCTTGTTGTTTCAAGATTTGTTCTTTTTTCTTTTCAAATTCTTTAATTTTCAGTATATCCTCCTCATTAATAGAATAATCAACATTTTTTAATTGGATTATTTTGATCCGTTCTTCTAAATTTTTATATTCTGCCCAATCCTTCTGGTTTTTATCCTTTATCCATTGTGTAACTACCCCTTTAAGACTTTTGAGTTTTGTACTATACTATCCATTGGATTTAAATCTTCCTCCATCACATCACTATTCCATAAACTTCTAATAAGTGCACAAAACTCTCCATTCAACAACCAAGAGCTATTGAATTTAAAAGGGTAATTCAAGATGGGAGTAGCACCTTCTAACTGAAGAAAATTAGGCCAATGATCTAAGAATCTATTATCCCCCACCCATGATATATAGTGGTAAAAAGACAGTAGAAGGGATGTTTTTATTAGGAATCTATCAAATCTCTTAAGGATTCCCTCTTTTCCACACCTAGCATTTGTCCAAGTAGATAGAACATAATTTGGGATAACATCCACTAGGTCATACCTTCCAAAAAAAATTGTAAAATATTCAGCCATCTCATCAACTCTAGCAGTCTACCCCCAAAGTTCAGCAGGAGATGTGGTAAAGTTCATATCCCCTGTAATGATTAAGTTTTCAATATTCAGCAGACTAGATTGTTCCATTGACCCCCAAAATTTATCTCTATCTCTATATGGTCCATAACAGTTTAAGATAGAGATCTTTAAATCCAAATTTCCCATTTTTCCTTCCACTAATAACCCCCATTTGGTCTTGAAAGAACGAAACTGAAAGAAACGAAGATTCCAACCTTTCAACAATCCACTAGATAGACCAGATGAACTAATAACTGAGAATTCCCATCCAGGTAAATAATTTGCAATAGATTCAACGGAAAAAGAGTCTAAAAACATAGTCTCTTGAAGCATGATTATCTCTGGGCTAGTATCCTTAATTAGTTTGGATAAGGACCTAACCCTAGTAACCTTGCCCAAACCTCACACAATTAATGACAAAATATACATTATTGTACAATATCTGTGGGAATCTATGCTCTAAGCACCCATGAAGAGTTATCTTCTCCACAATCTAAGTTACACTTTGTAGCTTCCTCCAGCCTAATAGATAAGGGTTTGTAAATAGGGTCATCTCTAACCGAAATAGGATCTTTCTTCTTCTTCTTTTTATTTCGAATGGTAACATTCTGAAATCTAATAACATGTATAGTATTGACCTCTAGACTCATAGAAGGGTTCTTAGAGTATATTTGAAGAGGGGAGAAACTCTCAGGATGTTCTGAATTACCATAACCACTTTCCTTGAAAATATTGCATTATGGAGAAGTGAACAAACCGATAATTCTAGGTTCTGTGTCAAGGGTGCTCTAGGGTCCTTAATACCAGAATTAGGGTTTTTCTCCTCACGATCAAATGACTTTGATTTCGTTGGTTTTTGAAGTGTTGGATCAATTTCTATAAAACATTCCCCCGAATTATCCAAATTAGTGTTTGCATCTACATAATCCTGAGCACAAATATAATTAACATCCCCTGATATGTATGTATGACCCAAATTTAACACCAACTCCCATGAAGACGGTCGCCTATCTAATTCTTTTTCAATAGAGAGATAGAAATCCAATTCTTCCCTAGAGACGTATTTATAAGGAGTAGGTGAATCAAATTTATGCTTACCCGAAACTCCACATATGTCCTTAGCCGATGGATTTCTTGGGGAAGAGAAATATCCATGGATTGATGTCACAGGGGATACTGTATCATCCTCATCCGCATGAATGTTCGAACCAACCTAGAGATATAGGAATTGCACTTGTACATGACCAGTATGCCGGAAATAAAAGCACTTGAATGGAATTCTATAGAAATCTAGTCGCTTACGAAATTTATAGCCCCCCAAACAAATTCCACCTCTGTTGGTATACACTAGTACAAAATGAGAGATAAGTGACCCAAAAAATGACCAAAATCAGCATATAAATGACCGCTTTTGAGTTGGTGACCACTGGTAGCAAATTAGTGGCCATATATCACGTGACCAAAAATGTGGTCATATTTAGCTTAGTCATTTATAGCTTATCTTGTGGTCATATATTTGGTCGTATATTTGGTCATTAATTTGGTAATACATTTGGTCATTAATTGTCACAATTAATGACCACATTTTTTGTCACGTGATAAATGACCACTAATTTGCTACCAGCAATTGCCAACTCAAAACTAGTCATTTGTATGTATATTTTGGTCATTTTTTGGTCACTTATCTCTCATGTTGTATTGGTGGTCGTTTATATGCAAATTTTGGTCATTTGTATTGTCATTTATCTCTTTTTAGTGGTTTCAGAATATAAATAGGGAACGGTGGAATCGAACCACAAACCTCCTGCCTATGAGGCAGGTGCTCTACCATTGAGCTAGCACCCTTAAATAGAATTCCTTATGGATTGATTTGAGAATTAAATTTCCAACTGTTAACACCAGCTTGCCAAATTCTGGAAAAGGGTCACATACCTAGGCAAGAAACAAAAATTACCCAATAGTCACCAAAAATTGTCATGTTAATGATAACCTTCTTTTGCCAAAATATTTCAAAAATAAAGAATGCAGTTGTATTGTCAATTGTTGAACTCTAAGTGGTACCAAATCAAGAATCACAATTGTCTTTTCCTGATCTTGGGAATCTGCATTTGCTCTCATTATCCTTACTTGGCTTTGTTTCAAGAAAGTTCTTGTTCCTATCTATGCAGCCATCACTGAAACCAATGGGAAAAAAGCACAAAGTGCCACCCCAATATCAAGCTCCACTTGCATTGGAAGTATCATGGGTACCATCATCATTCCTTTAGGTGTTGGGCCTCTTCCATAGATGATAGGCTGAAATACCATATGAGAAGTAAAACACAATAAAAGGATGAGAAATAAAAGTTATACACAAGTCCTTTGTTTCTCAACGCAGGTTGCTCTGCATATGTGCAACAATGTAAGTACTACTCTAATACAACTAGAGGATTGAGGCTACCTCTAGAATTGTGAAGCATTAAGAATCCATGCAAAACCAATTGACATTCTCAAAATAATAATTTTCGGTAATTGAAAAAATGTAGCCATGCACAATTAGAAAAATCAAAGTCACAAGGCTGTATTTACAAATTAGTAATCCAACAAGTCATGATTTCAATCCTGTGCATAGAAGCTCCACCCATAACAAAGCGTTTTCTATGCATTTCCTCTGTAAGTTAAAAATTGATTAGGAGACATGAATAAGCATAACAACTCAAATATTCAAACCCCAAGTAATGACAGCTATGACCACTTTCAACAGTTCCATGTTAATCTCGACGTAATATAAAAGAAAATAGTTTAAGACAATCATACCTCTTGCTTTAAAAGTTCTAATGTGGACGTTGTAGAGTCTTGCATCTTCTGTTGTTGGATAAGTTTTCGAGAATTCACTCTCCAAATTTCAAATCGCTCAAGTTAGCATCATGATCTTAGCAACTCCTTGAAATAATGCTAACACTTTATGTATTCTTTGAGATCCTTTGGATATATATAGTCAAGCTGTTAACTACAATTATGTGATGCTAAAACTCTATTTTTTGTGCTCGGTTCTGTCTGGGAAAGTTAAATCTACAGTTCTATTAACACACAAATCCGCACTTGTAAACAGTCAGAATGGACTTGTGAAATCTGTTTGAAGACGGTGCAACTTGTAGGAAATTTATCCCTTGTGTCACTGATTAATTCCTCCATTTGGGCTAGTGCATGCCAACTTCAGGGGGGTTCCCTAAGTTGTTATATGTTGCTACTATACCCGCAAATATGCATGAAAACATGGATAAAAGACAGTGAAATATGGTTGTTATAAGTACTAGAACATTAGATCTGTGAGTCTAAATGAAAACATCGATGTGTTTGATCAATCTAAGGCTGCATAATGAGCTAAAATGATGTGAAAAGCCTATGAATTAAACTCATATCTGCAATTAAACATTTATAGTAGTGAACAAACTCGCTCTTTGGACTGCTGTCCTTTCTTGAAATCAACAGTAAAGGTCCTAAAACAGTGGTTAAAGATGCCTCTGGCTAGCAAGTTAATGCTTTCAAAGAGTTATAATGGCAAGTTTTTCTTTAAAATGGAAGAATTTTTGGCATTACAACAGAATATAACTCACAATAAGTGAAAGAAAAACGCTGCAAATAAAGGATAAATTCAGAGTACATGCCTAAAATGCTACCAAAATCACTGTGCAAATACAATCAACGATCAATAAGATAGAGGAGCTAGAAAATTGAGCATAATCTAACTTCACTTTGCTTGAAGTTAAGAGGTTGGTCCACCTTAGAGATGAATACAAGCTGGTCCAATAACGTCCTTGCATAGAAATTAAAGAGCATAGTAGAAGAAGAAGAGATAATGAGGCGAATTGTTGCTGCTATTGATAAGAAAATCCCTCCTTATTCCTTTTTTTGAAACTTCACTAAATAGCTTGGCCTAGAGGCCCTCATGCGGCTCCCACTGACTGATTTGACATGTGATGAGGGAGCACCTCTCTAGAACAAAGTAAAGAAGATAGAATTTTCCCCCTTGCTTGGAGTTGAACCGTTGCATGAGGAAATGTGCCCCCTTCTCCTAGAGTCGATCTATTGCATGCAAAAATGTGCCCCCCTTATGCTGGAGTTCATTCATCTCATGCAGGAGTTAAGTGCCCAATTGAACTAAACTCGACCTCATCTGCTTCACCCCTAACCTCGTTTACTTCACCCTTGACCATGTGTTCTTCACCCTGTTGCATGGCTGATTTAAGTGGAGCAATTCAAATGCATTCAACCTGTTTAAGTTTAGTTCACTCTAGTCTTATGCATGCTCTCTAATTTTTCCACTTACCACAACGAGAGATCGCCACATGTTGCACATGCATTGATATCACATGTCACACATGCAATGATCCCTTAGGCAGAAACGATGACGTCGAGCTGGATCAGAAGGGTTCGTGAATAGATGGATTGATTCCACATGTCACGCATGCATGCCTTACAACTAAAAAATAGGATATAGTTTGCATGTCCATGCATGTGTCATGCATGCCATGCAACTCAAACCCTAATTGTCGAAAATAGAAGTATCTCGCATGTCATTTGAAAAAATCTCACTGCAATCCTGAGCTCTCAAGGATGCCAAAAATATGATCATCTCTGCCTCCTAAAAAATAGGAACACTACTAAAATAGACATCTCCTCTAAAACTGATGAAAACCTTGTGAAATGTCTTAGACTCTGAACCTAAATCATATCACTGAATCAACCTGATTTTGGACCTTGTGGGGATCAACCTTTGGAGTTTGACCTATGAAAGCTATCTTTTTGGGAAAAATATGGATACTAGCTAGATGAAATAAGCTGGCTCTTAACCTTCCAAATTTGTGTATGGGCAAATCTCGGAGTTCTTAACACCACAATATATTTTGTAATTTTGTATGCTACAGTTCTTGTTTACCTTTTGCAGGGCTTTATAAATAGAAGTCTGTGCCTTTTCATGTTATGGTTGGAGTTATGTATTGTTCTATCTTGTAATGAAAATTATGTCATTTACCATAAAATAGTTACTTGAAGGTGCAAGACATGACTTCATTGATAGACTTTACTTTCAAAAGATAAGATTCGGCGCAAAGATTATTTGACTTTACATAAGTATGATCATTATGTTCCTAGATATCGATAACCCCAATCGTTTCAACTCTCTTATTGGATGTACAACATACAATCATAAATTATTGTTATGAAATTTATCTCTAGACACATTGCAGTTCACATCATCCATCTAGGAAAACGTAGCTCTGAGCAATTGTGGTCTAGTTTATCCTAACCCTTGTCATATAACAACCATCTATGCAACTGTGTGAGGAGGGGCATTTTGCATTTATTCTGGAAGGTTGTTATTGAATGGTAAAAGTGATTTTGGTCATCTATACCTACTCATGAGTTATAGCTATGTTTTATTGATTGCCCTACTCTTAATAGGTATGTTTCTATCAGATGATTCTTAGGTTCCGAAGTTATCATTCCTGGTACATTAAACATGTTCACTGTGATTGTAATGCATTTCTAGTTTAGTCAGGTACGAGAATCTGTTGGGACCATTTTTAGTGTTTTTAGCTCAAACATTCGGCTTTCCTCATCATTTGGCGACTGGGCATCCAATCCAAACAGAAGACTTGATTGGAGTGCACTTCTTATTGAAAAAGATGCTATTTTCACGACAAAGATTCACATTACCAACCAATCTACTATGGCTGATGAGCAGCTAGTTTCTTCTGATGATAACAATGGTGAAGGTGACACTGAGCAGCAAGAGCATATAAAATGGCTGGAGACAGTAAGTACAATTGAAAACATGTTAGAATTGTACAATAAAGAAAAGACAAACAATGAATTGTAGAGTTCATCCATATCAGAATATCTGTGTAATTAAATGCTTTGTCCTGTCTGCAGGTGTTCTGTTTTCTTATTTCAGCTTTAAGGTCTGGGAGAGCGTCAGTTTTGACAAATGTCATTGTTGGTCTTCTCTATCCTCTTATTTCTCTGTAGGTATGGAAGCGATGTGTTTCTAATTGTGGTGGATGTTATTAACCTTTTGGTAGAAAAAATATTCAAGACATTATTTAGTTGTTATTAGTCCATGTCTTTTTAATCTCAATTTTCTCTTTTTCCTGTCAAAAAATATATTAGAAAAAATTCATGTGCACAGTATTTGTAATTTTCCTCGGTTTCAAAATAATCTATAAAGAAACCCAAGGTAAGTGGACAAGTGATGACTATTTTTCCTGGAAATTTAAGTCATTACCACGAGTGGAGCATACCCTAGATCATTATCCTATTGTGACAAGCACACTCGAGGACATTACCATGCATTCCTCCCATCGTTGGTGGAATAGCTCTTTCAAAGTTTCAATTTGATCAAGTTCCAAACAATGATGACCAGCATGTTGGGCCTAACATTCAAGGAAGTTACGTAATTACTAATTAGGTATTCTAACAGTAAGACAAAAATGATAAATGCAACCATAATCAACGATAACAGGAAGAGATCCCTTCAATAGTGATTCAATAATGCAGTTACCAACCATGACGTCTAACATCCATCCCATCCATGGGGTTTCACACTGCAGACTTCCACAACCTTAATGGCACATTCACTGATACAATCAATGTCATTCAAGTATTTCTGCAGAAGCATATTGGTATTACTCAAAACATCCCTTGCATTAGTTGGTAATTCTACATGCTTGCCCTCATTTTTCTTGGCGTCTCTTGACTTGTTATCTATAGTTAGAACAGAAATAAAAATTCTCTGGACTTGGTGCCATAAATAAAAAAACATGTCTACATAAAAAACTCACTTGAAACATTAAGACTGCAACCCCTTTGCTAACTAGTATTTATTATATCTGGCACTGAATATAGAATAATACATTAAGGGATAATAGAAAAATGACAAGAAAAATATTTTCCATGCTTTTATGAAGGGATGCATAACGGAAAAACTCACCACTTGAACACACTTGCCTTGACTCCTAAAAAGTCTTATCAAGTATCTCCATGACTATGCAGCAAACACATGAAAAGAGTAAATCCATTTCTGAGATGAACATACAAGAAGAAATTGTCATATAGAAAAGATTGAGATCCTACATAAATTAGATTCCAGAAGGATGAAGAACGAGCATTGCTCAATCCAGTAAAGTACCTACTAGTTCAATGAGATAGTACTCGGAAAGCTTTCATCAGATTCCTCGTTGTCATATATATTGAGTGACACATGCCTCAAATTCAAAGTAACATGGCTGGGCAGTGGCCGACAAACACTGTAAGAGCATATTCAATCATAAAAAGGAGCCAGATGTCATTTAAGTAGCATGCAAGATGAGAACTATTTTAACGTAGATAGCAGTAAAAGATCCAAAAGAGAGATGTCAGCGGATTTTAAATTTTGTAGGATCTGCTTTTAATGCAATTAAATTTCGTCCATAAACCTACCTTTATAAATGAAATCAAATATTCAAGCCCAATGTAAAACAATATGCAATATTCATTCACCTGAATGTCATATCCTATTTCCAAATTCTATATATTCATCCAATAACTTGGATTTCTCTTTGTCCGATATCAAAAATAATAACTTGATATAACAGAGAACAAAAATAATAAAATAACTAAACAAAAAAAAATACCCTACCTTTTACCTTTTAAGCGGTATCTTTAACAGGTGTAGAAAAGAAGTCCACTAGCTAAAGACAACACTTTTCAGGCCTTGAGTTGTTGCAAATGTTGAAGTATCTGCAATAGTATATGTAATGTTTTTTATTATTTTTAAATTTAATAAATTTATTTTGTTATGGACCCAAACTCAACTATATTTACCCTCATCTCTAGGGGATGATTACACTATAATCTATTGCACCCAAGATCAGATCATGTTACACCCAATATTCATTAAACAATTAAAACTCAACAGTGTGACCCTTATTCTTGATTGTACATCCCAAGAAATCATATCTGGGTGAGAAAAATCAATGTACGACCAACCTTTTGGAAGATTTCAACTTGGATAAGAATGGTATGGCCCTCCAATAATACAAATCTGCCGCATAAAACATAATCCTTGCAAACAATTATTAAAATCTCCCTCTACTTATTCAAAAATGAATAGCAGCAAACCCAAACCATTTCGGCAAAATATGGGAGAAACAAAAAAAATAATGAAATTGAAACCTGGAATAAAAATTAACAGTAGCAAACCCAAACCCTTGCGGAAAAATATGATAGAAATGAAAAAAAAGAATGAAAGTTTAAGAGAGACAGTAGCAAACCCAAACCCTTGTGGCAAAATCTGATAGAAATGAAAAAAAAAGAATGAAAGTTTAGGAGAGAGCTTACTGCTAAAGTAGGTTGGGGAAATTCGTCCGTTTGTTGAAGATATAAGGTCATGATATCGAACCCTCCATTGGTAGAATTGAAATATGGTAGGGAAGACAGAGATTCCTTTGTAATTTCGGTAGATTAGATCTATTGGAGTTTCCTATTGAAAAATGTAGAAGCCCTTTCAATCAGAATCAAAATCCCAAATTAAAGACATTTTTCATGCTTATGTGTTGTTTTTTAGTTTTATAAGCAATTTTTAAAACCCTAACAAACAAAACAGTAAGAAAACATGTTGAAGATAACACGCCATTTGATTCTAAACCAGAAAAGATTGTGAATTCTCATTCTCCAAAATATATGAATATTCAGTCATGTTCAGTTCTTGAGAAAAAATGAATCAAAAAAAGATAATTCATGTTTAAAAACTAACTACCTTTAAGTTTCTATTTTTTTTGCAAATTCCTTCTCTAGAACGTGATCAAACATATCTACAATGCTTCCCTCATTGGCCAAATCTAGTGGCATGGATTGTGCGATGAGATAATTGATTTCTCCTTACTCTTTGAAGTCCTAACCATGACAAAACCGTGCAGAAAATTGCCCTCCGTGCTTCCCATATTCGCCATCGCACAAGTCTAGGGGTCGAATCCCTTCCCCGTTTCAAAATATTCATAACTCGCGGGCTAAGTGAATTAGTATGGATAACCAAACCTAAAACTATGGGGATGACTGGACAATATTTTAATATTATATATTTTGTTTGTAATATTATATGTCTTTGTGTGTAATTTATTGTATGTTTTGTATGTAATATTATATACATGTTTGGTATGTAATATAAACATTATATATGGTAAATGATTTTATATTAAATAAAATTATTATTTTATATTATAAAAAATTATTATGTCCTTATTATATGTTTTTAATATATATTTCAATGATTAATACATGGTTACAAAATTTTTATGGGATGGTAGAATGGTCGACATACCATGGGGTATAAATGGGATATCTCATTAGTGGAATATACTAGTTGATGAAAAGAAAAAAGGTGGGAAAAAAGAACGGTGGTAAGGAGAAGCACGGACGAGCATTTTTTCTTTTCAAAATTGCAAAACATATCTTAGGAACAAGGAGAACAATGAAAAAGAGATGCATCCGACAAATTAATGGATGACACAAAATTGATATATTTCAACTAACATGACATAAACAATTTAACTCGTCAAAATTTCAACCAAGTGTCGAGAGGGTAAAAAAATGACGATTTTTTCCAAATGATATATGACATGACCAGTGTGATGACCTGAACACAATGACATCGATTCCATAGCATGACAATGAAAGTAACAAGGAATGACAAACTACAAACTTGACTCGACCATGACATGACAACACATGAGATTAAACTTGTAAAGTGTCTCGTAGGGGGCATATGGAAGAAAAAATGGTGAAACAAGATGTAGACGTGACAAACACATTTCCCTAGATATGACAGTAAAGACATAATGACTATGCGACAAAATTTAATAGGTTCTCCTCTAGCATCATGTACTTTTGACACTTCAGAATCATGTCCATGTTGAGAATCAACACCTCCTAGCCTCATATATTATTTGCATTGCTATAGGTTAAGAAATATTTAACCACAATATAATTTTTATTTTGAAGCTCATGGCCAATTGATCCATACTTATTAATTAGGCACCCATGCTTGGGAGTCTAGACCGGTTGGTTATGAATTTCAAATCATAACAATTCACAGGATCATTATTTCACTCAAATTGTCATCACGACCATCCTCATCATCATGATTCAGAAATTTTAATGCTATGTTTGACACTTCCTCGTGTCTCTAAATCCATCTACAATGTTTCAATTTACTAAATTTTAACACTGTAGATGGATTCAGATTTTTAGGGTCTCTAAATCCATCTGCAGTATTAAAATTTAGTAAATTGTACAAATTCATTGTCAAAATTGTAATTTTCCATTGTCGGAGTGACACAACTAAAAATGACAAAAAATATGACCAATTGTTATGTGGTCATTTTTAGTTTAGTTATTATCCCGTGATAAATTGGTCATTTATCTTAGTCATTTTTAGTTTAGTTCTTATCTTGTGACCAAATTAGTCATTTATCTTGGTCAGTTTTAGTTAGTTCACTTAAAATTTCTCAATTTTGGTCATTTATCCCTTGAAAAAACTTTGGTGACCAAAGTTTTTCGTCACCTGGTCACTTATCTCTCATGTTGTACTAGTGGCAACCCTCGGGATATCTCAAGCTCAACCATAAATCTTGCCACTCTTTTATCCATTCCATACAAATATTTTTTGTCCACCCTAATAAATTTACCAATAGTATTTGCAATTCCCTCCAACACATTTTGTGTCCACAGCTCCAAGGGGAACCCAGGCAATAACATCCACAAATGCTTCCTGGTCTATCTTTCCCTTGCTAGGTCAAATTCTCCATGCCATCACTTGAGAATAAGCGACCCATATTTCACCAACCATATGCTCTTCAAAATTGCTTCAATATGATCAGTATTCGGAAAGATGAATATGATCCATCCATTGATAATAAAGTTTACCCTCGATTCATAACCATACACATGCACCCATTTTTTTTGACCCAATCCAATAGAGTCCATTATGTTTACTTTTGGAAAATCATTACTTCCGACTAGAGCACGTTTGGACAACATATCAACCCAATCCACATTTGCATTTGCACCCAAAACGAATCTGTCCAAACCCTCTTTTGCCTTATATGCTTTCAGTCTTCCCCGCTGCCGGGATTTTTCCCCTTTCATCCTTCCCTTTGATACACACTGCACACCATGACCAAAAATCTCAGAACCCTCGCCAACCTGTACAGTGCCTACATAAGAGAGTCTGCTTTGTCGCGCCTCACGGAAATCCAAAGGATTAGGGTTGTTCAACCCCGATTTTCATGTAGGAGTAACCGGATCCATCGGTTAATCCAGTCATATGGAAAGTACCGGCGCGTCCAAAAAGACGATCAATTCTGATCAAAAGCTATAGAGCCAACACATCCATGCTTTGTGTGGAGCAAAAGTATAATGTAGAATATTATTAATGAAATTTTCCCACAAATACATAAATCATCTAGAACAATCTTGGGAGAAGAAGTCTAGTTTCCACAACCGTGAAACACAAAATGCTAAATAAATCAACAAAATAGTATATAATAGAAATCACATCAGGAAGAAATTCAAGATAATTAATGAAAAAAACTAGATCACAAACATAGTTGATTATAGCAGTAGAAAAATATTTTTCCCACTTTTTTCTCTTGGTTGGTACTAGGCCAATCATATACAATCAACTTGACTCCAAGTCTGCTGCATACAATCCCCTAGCCTCCAACTAAGATTTTGAGAAATTTCCCAAACCCTAACATCTTCTTAGAAATTCTCGAGAGTCTTCGAAAATCGACTACCTATAAAATTTTCAGAAGCCAAAAGGTTATTCGTTCTCCTACACCATTAATGAATATATATATAGTTTTAACTCATTTTAATGTTGCACATCAGAAAAACAAAATAGATAAAATAAAGAAAAATTGAAAATTTTAATTTTAAATATAAAGAAGTTAATAAAATTAAAAAAGAAGTTAATTAAAAAGATGTTTGAATGAAAAATGTCAAAATTCTGGTTTATGAGTATGATTTTAAATTATTTTGATTGATTGAAAGATCTTTTGATTTATACTAACATTGATTGAGGTGGTTATATTTTGTCTAAATGTACAAGGTGAGTGACTTTAATAATTAAGAATATGTGTTTCCTTCTATGAAGTAATTCCTTGTCCTATAAACAAAAAAACATCTCATAAACCAATTTGGTGTCCCTTTTTATAAACCACAATCAAATTTTATTTACATATACACAAAGAAATAAGAAACTTGCTCTTATAACCAAATAATTTTCAGCACAAAAATCAACCAAGAAACGTTAATTTCACTGTCAAATCAACCGTGACTAGGGCAATGAACGATGGCCAATATTTTGGACTAAGTTAGAGCACCACATAGTGGTTAGGACAATGAATGGACCACAACGATGAGCAGAATTTTTGGTCTGACTTTTTGCACCAACCAGGTTGGCAACAAATGAAAATATAAATTTTTTTACTAAGAAACTTCAACATTTGTATGGTGCGTGATGTTAACAGTAAACTTGACTGCCCGGGGTATGACTTGGCTTGGTAGTTTAAATTGAGAATCAGTGCACAAAATTGAAATGAAAACATAAGATTCGGAAACAATACGTGAAATTAATCTTTTTAGAGGTACTATTGTTGACTCTGATTTTATTGAATGGCCTACCATGGCATTCTTAGTCATGATGTAGACATATGTGAAAGGTGCATTCTGCCATGATGTAGACATATAATTAAGAAAGACAACTATCTTTTGGCATCACGTATACGAGGTGATGTTAAGGTGAAAAGCATTTTAAAGGAAAATATTTTTAATAAATATTAGTTTTATTAAATAATTATTTATTTTTAGTTAGAATTTTGTGATTTGTGGAAGTGGCTTTTAGTTTAAGAAACTATGATCTAGGAGTATCTATCCACATTTTAACTTAATGAATTACTTAGATTTAATTTAAATAATTTTCTATTAATCAAAATCATGGCATTTATATTTTTATCCAATGTGGTGATGTTTATAATGTACAAAATTATTTTGATTAAATAGTCTTAATGTTTATAATGCATAAAATTATTTTGATTAAATAGAATTAATTTTTTAAGTGATTATTTTTTTATATTGATTTGAGATTTAGGTGTTTATTGAAATAAAAAAGATTATATGAAATTTTTTGAAAGCACATTTCAAGTTGAAAAAAAAGTAAGATATATATTCTACTGTCAATTTAAAAAAAATATTATATATTCTTTATATTTCTAAATAAACATTAATATTTTAAATTAGTATTTTTTAAGTCAAAGCATTTTTATCTTACTCCTAATTTCTTTGATAATGAGTTATATTGCAAAATTCTTCAATACTCTTTTTTACAATATTTAATTAAAAAATGATACTTAATATGGTTAATGATACCATTTCAGTGAAATTTTTTTAAAACAGTTTTACCACCTTCAACTGTGAAAGTAGATCGCATTGCATCCTGCAGACACCGAATGGTCTTCTTTGTCCTTTTTGCAGAGGCAAAAGAGTGGAAAATTTGTGTGTTTTTGTCTCCAGCATTAATCCACAGTGCTCCACTTTTGAGCCTCCATTCCAATAAAATATGATATAAAAAATCAATGATCAGAAATTAATTAAAATTAATAAAAAATATATTAAAAATAAGAATGATAACTATTCTTGAAAGTTAGTTTTCAATTTCCAAATTATTAGTAAATTTTTAAAATATTATGTTATTATAAAATAGTATATTGTTTTCAATTATAAATCAGTTAATAATAATATTAAGATCATGATTATAATATTAATGTCTATTTATATTAATTTTGATTTATAGATTTTAAGAAAAAAATAAAGAATTTATTAACTTATTTCAGAGTTTTATCTCTATGTTGAAAAGGTTTAGAAAAATAAGTTCTTAAATTACTATAATTTTGATGAAATATAAGATTGGATAAGTTCCTAGTATAATACAAATATAAAAACTTTGACATCATACATTTATATAGTGTCTATCTTAAATTTCTGTATTATTTAGGTTCTCATTAAAAGGCCTAACTAGATTGGAACAGATGACCTCTTGATTTTTTTTCCAGAAAAGAAAAATGATAAGCTCTTGATGGACAATCAAATACCCTAAAAAAATAATAATGAATTGATAAAATATTGTATTTTCAAAAAATGAAATTATATAATTAATACATATTGAATGGATAAAATTAAAATATATTAAAATAAAATAAATTTTAATTGAAGAGCTTTTCATCTGCAATCAAATGTACAAAAAAATAATGAATTGATAAAATATTTATTTTCAAAAAAATGAAATTATATAATTAATACAAATTGAATAGATAAAATTAAAATATTTTAAAATAAAATAAATTTTAACTTTCAAATTAATTTGTTTATATATGTGGAATTATGTTTTTTTCTCCAAAATCATATTTTTCTTATTCATAAGAAAAGAAGAGAATACATTCCACCGATGCTAGAAAAACTAAGATGTTGGCTACTTAAAATAAAATAAAAATGCATTCCAAATCCTATTCTAACGAAGAAGGAAGAAACTTTGAAAGAAAACCTTCACTCTTTTGAGTATTGAAATTTCTGTGGTGAGAAATATTGTCTACGGAGAAGCTTCACAGTAAACTGAGAATGGTCAATGGTAGAATCGCTTCATTAGATAAAGAAAATACACATTTAAAATAAAACAAACTAGAAACCTTATCTTATAATTAGCATAGCGTTTCCAGCAGAGAAACAAGCAGGAAACAGAAATTTCATATTACATCATTATTTTCAGTGAGCTCCAATTCTTCCAAAAGCTCGTCAAACAGTAAGGTATCTGTATCGCTAGACTTGTAATTATTTGTTTTTGTTATCGTTGAAAAGCAGGAAACCATGATCCATGAAAATCTAAGTTGTCAAAATCACTCTGAAATTGCCCAGACTTGACCTGCTGCAACATAGAATTAGTCGTATTAAGCAGAAGATCATCCTCTGTTAATGGAAGTTTGAAAAAATGATGAGATAAAGGTGGGAGATTACAACAATATGTAGAATTCGTGAGCACTGAAGATAGAGCAGGGAAGGTGGTCACTGCTACATTAATTTCTGGTCGGTGCGCCGTGGGCTTGAAGAGCAAAGGCGCCCTCTCGGCTGAAGTGATGGGCATTCCTGTGAACTTCTGCACCTCTGCCTGGAAACTGTATGGGTCTGTCATCACAACCGTAGCCTTTCGACTCACCTCACTCGAATGTCTGCGCCGTTTCTTCTTTATTAATCCAACTGTGGCCGGACTCACATTCGAATCTCTCGGCTGTTTCTTCTTTATTTCATAATCTACGCCTGCTGCGAGAACCCGGGTTGTGACACCCATTTTCGAAGCTGATCTTCGCGTAATGGTTAATCTACACACACAAATTGAAATGCCGTGCTGTGTGCCATTGGCGACTTATATTTTATTTATACAATTTGTGAGGTAATGTTGGTATCTGTAGCGTTGACTGCCTCCGGTAATGAATACATTAGAATTGCGAACGTTAGTTTTAGTTAATAAGAATCTGGCGATTTTATTTTCGTCAAATCCTTGTTTTTTTTATTCAACGACTCCTCCCTCATGAGGTTTGAATTTATGATTCCTTATATTCAAATTGTACTCCTGTCTGGGCCCAGCTTAAATGTTTCAAGTCCTCCTATCTCATGATCTTACCTAATGGCGTTTAAATTTGTAATTTTCTATACCTAAAATGTCCTTCGATCTTACCTAATGGCGTTTAAATTTGTAATTTTCTATACCTAAAATGTCCTTCGATCTTACCTAATGGCGTTTAAATTTGTAATTTTCTATACCTAAAATGTCCTTCGATCTTACCTAATGGCGTTTAAATTTGTAATTTTCTATACCTAAAATTTCCTTCACCTACACCAACTTAAATATTTCAACCCTTAACCTGTGACTTGGTAGAAACTAAACACTACATAAAACTTATTAATCAAAACATTATATAATTTTCAACCTCTTGTATTAACAATTTGTATTTGCCATTTTTTATTCTATATCTTAAAAAAATCACTTGTATTAATTACTAACAATTTGTGTTTGCCATTTTTCTGTATCTAATAAAAATAGCCAAAAAAAAATAAATTCATAGCTACTCTCGGTAAAAGTGTTTTTGACCGAGAACCATGAAGATGGACGAAGAACCGTGCACATAAGGGAAACTACAACGTGCTTTTGACCAATAGCCATATAAAATTGGAATGAGAAAATGACATGTGGAAATATGTTTCCCACACAACATAATTATATATTGGGTAATTTAGTTTCGGAAAAAGAAAAATATCGGATCATTTAGTTTGGGAAAAAGAAAAATATT
The DNA here is from genome assembly GCA_027924585.1 of Larix kaempferi. Taxonomy (NCBI): domain Eukaryota; kingdom Viridiplantae; phylum Streptophyta; class Pinopsida; order Pinales; family Pinaceae; genus Larix; species Larix kaempferi. The sequence continues at coordinate 23,426,979 of BSBM01000047.1, read as the reverse complement.
AGATTATTTAGAAAATAGTATTTTGGGATAAGACTAGCAAATTGAACGAGCTTTATTTAAAAGATAATAGTTAATTAGAAAAAAACAAAATTTTAAAGCAAATCAACTAACATTATATTTATTAGATTTTAAAGCAAACCAAGTAACATCCTACTTAAAATCCAATAAACCAAAAATAATCTCAGTGAAAGTTAATCATATCATCATCATCATCATCATCTAAAATTAACTTTTTTGGAAGTATTTTCAATAGCTCCATGCTTAACACTTTATCCTGACCTAGAAATATAAATTGTATATGCTAACACTCAATCATGACATGGAGATATCACTTGCATTATAAACAACTCTAGAATAGGAAAACTATATTATACCACCACATGATTATATATAGTTGTTGGGATCATTTAGAAGATTATATATATATATATATATATATATATATAGTTGTTGCAATCATTTAGAAGATTTATATATATATATATATAGTTGTTGGGATCATTTAGAAAATGACATTTAATATATATTTTATGATATATTGATATATATAGTTGTTAGGATCATTGAGAATATGACATTTACAATAGATAGGAATATTGAGAAAAAAGAAAAGAAGTAGATAAACATATTGAGAAGATGACATTTACGATAGATAAAAACATTGAGAAAAAAAAATAGATAGAAATATTGAGAAAGATCTAAATAACCATAAAAATTAAGAAATTTGAAAAAAAGAACTTGTAAGCATTGTAAGCTCTCTTAATGAATGTTAACAGCTCCTCAACTGATTTCCTAATAATTAAGGAAATAACTGATTTCTCGTTGAGAGCTCCAGGAATGGTCCATAACTCCCTCAACGGTTCTCTATCTTGATCTGTGGAACAATTGACACATAGCCAATAGAAGCTTGATGGAAGCTGGGCTATAAAGACTTCTGTTTGGTCCCCAAACTCGTTAACTCAATCTCCTTCAGTTTTTACACCATCAATCCAGAGCGAGCAGTGTTTGGAAGTGCCATACGGAACGGTTGCCTTAAGCAAAGTCTCAAATCTAGAGTGTGAGCAGCATCAATGGCTGGAGGTATGATTCTGACGGCATACATTATTAATTCTTTTCGATTCTTTAAAAGTTTATTCCGCATGTAAAGAATCGTAATTTTCTAACAGTTGGTATCAGAGCAACTTTTATCTTTTCCTTGATGTTTGGATTGCTGTGCATCCATCATGCTTTATATTGTTTATATTTCTGCGTCTCTATATTTGACATTGCTGAGGTTTGATCTATCTATTATGTTTAGCCGTAAGTTTGTTGAGCTTGTGTAAGGATTATAGTAGAGGTCGCATCCCCTTGCTGACTGTTTTGTGATCAGAATATTGGGTTTTGTGGAGGCCGTGAGCCCGTGGGTCTAATCTATCATGCTGAATGCATATTTGTGGAGGCCGTGAGCCCGATAGGTCATGATCTTATTTTACATGTTCATTTAGTATAAAACCGTGATATAGTAAATTGGATATATGTGGAATGACGTTAGTTAAGTCAATAATTGCCCAACAAAATATGGTAGCAAAACCAATATGATCTTGCGTATTCAATGGCCTGCTTCGAACTCTTCTCCAGAAGATTGCGAAGAATTGAGATCACAAATCCATGGGCCATTGAAATCAATCTCTACAATCTATTTAAAATCTCTTCAAACAGATTACCCACACTCAGCAATGCTGTGTAAGTCGTTGAGTGAATACATCATGTGTAGTGGCATTTGTTTGTATTACATAAAGCCAGTAAAGGCAAGCTATCCACATTGTGAATATATATCTTCTAGTCAAAATCCAACCAAATTCAATACTTCAAATGAAATCGAAGTCTTTTAAGTATGTACTATGTTTATTGATTATTCATAGTTGTCCACTCCAAGCAAGTTTCCATTTACACAATGTGTTTTTTTTAACTGAGTTAGAGGTCACATAAATTCATTCCCAAAACTCTACTGATCTGATTTTGAGGAGGTCACGGCCTCTAAAGTTTACCTACTTCCCTATTAAGGTGGGCCGTGACTAGACTTAGCCCATCGTGGGCTGCCTCTACATGATTTGGGAGACCGTGACCTGTTCCAGCTTGTCAAAGGGTTGCTTGTTGATAATTGTGAAGGTCGTGACCTCTTATAGACTGATCTGGGGCTGCATGCTAACCTCTGTGGTCTATTTAAAAGGAGGGTCACTGCCTTTATTTGTCTGCCTGCTGCCACAACAATTATTTCTTATACAGTAATTACAATATGATATCTTTTCTATCTGAGTTTTATGCACATGTATAAAAGAATTGAAATCAAGAAATTGTTCTTTGGATCTCCGTTGAGATCTTTACAGTTAGCTATTTTTCTAACAGTTCATGATGTTAGATAAAGTTTTATAATAGGGTGCTATTAGGATTTTTTCCTAATCAACTTGAATATATATTTCATTTGCATGATTAGTATCAAGTTAATTTTAGTAATGTCTAGTGATCCATATAATTTTTTATTGATTAGAGAATAGCCACAGCATCTCTAATTAAATAATGTTATATATTACGATTGATTAGGATCACATAAAGAATATTTAGACATTAATTGTAATTAATTATACTAAATATAATAAATTTTATCCCACAGGAATTTTTATTATATTTATATAATTAATTAGGATAAAATATTAAATTATTCATAACTTACCCACAGGAATTATGAATTAATAGTTTTATCATGAAGTTCAATTCTATCATAAAGAATCATTGAATCTGCTTGAATTAAAAATTTAGCCCACAGGCAATTTTTATGTCATTAGATTCAATTTTAAGCATGACTTTACATTGGTAAAGCATGGAATTTTATTTTTAAGGCCTCAATTTAAAACAAGCATCCCGCCAATGGTATTTGAAATTCCATAATGTAATTTCTTCTTTCGGTTTTGTAGAAAACATTATTAATCAATGTATATACCTGAAAGTTAGTGGGAGTAAAATTTGTTTTCTTGTTTTATATGTGGACGACATTTTGCTAGCAACCAATGATAAGGGTTTGCTGCATGAAGTGAAACAATTTCTCTCTAAAAATTTCGATATGAAGGATATGGGTGAGGCATCTTATGTCATTGGCATTAAGATCCATCGAGACAGATTTCGAGGCATCGTGGGTCTGTCTTAGGAAACCTATATTAATAAAATTTTAGAGAGATTTCGGATGAAGGATTGTTCACCAAGTATAGCTCCCATTGTGAAGGAGTTCATCTCCTGTTTTGAGGCTACTTTACATGGTGTATGGCTTAAGAGTTTCATTTCTGGGCTTAGAATTATGGATTCTATCTCTAAGCCATTAAGAATGTATTGCAACAATTCCGTTGTTGTTTTTATGGCTAAAACAACAAAAGTGGGAGTCAAAATAAATATATCGACATTAAGTATTTAGCTATAAGGGAACGTATTAAAGAAAAGAAAGTGGTCATTGAGCATATCAACACTGAGTTGATGATCGTTGATCCTTTGACTAAGGGCATGCCACCATTTAAATTCAAGGATCATGTATTGAATATGGGACTTGATTCCATTATGTAGTTTCTCATTGTATGGACAATGTTATTATTGTGATGTTTTTCTCATACTTATGTGCACCTTAATTTAATTGAGAGAATTCATCTGTATAGGACCAAGAATAAACATAAGGTTTATTCATTAAGAAATTGTTGCCACATAAATTCTACTAGAAATAAATACATAGTAATACATGGAAGATAATACTCATCTTAAGAGGACTTATCGCCATGATTCATGTATCTATTTTTAATATAGATTATCAATGGGTTTTAAGATAAGACATTAAGTTTGGAAGTATGGACCAAGTGGGAGAATGTAAGCTCTCTTAACGAATGTTAACAGCTCCTCAACTGATTTCCTAATAATTATGGAAATAACTGATTTCTCGTTGAGAGCTCCGGGAATGGTCCATAACTCCCTCAACGGTTCTCTATCTTGATCTGTGGAACAATTGATACATAGCCAATAGAAGCTTGATGGAAGCTGGGCTATAAAGACTTCTGTTTGGTCCCCAAACTCGCTAACTCAATCCCCTTCAGTTTTACACCATCAACAAAGAGAAAGCAGAGCTTGGAAGTGCCCTACAGGAATCTAAACCTTGTGGAATAGGAAAATCTTCTACAACAAGTGAAGTAACATCAATGGCTGGAGGTATGATCTATTCGGTATTCCTATTTCGATTCTGTTTTTGAGTTTTATTCTGCATTTTTCAGAATCGGAAGTTTTATTCTAACAGCTGTTAGAAAAATTACGATTCTTTACATGTGGAATAAAGTTTTAAAGAATCAAAAATAATTAATAATGTATGCCGTCAAAATCATACCTCCAGCCATTGATGCTGCTCACACTCTGGATTTGAGACTTTGCTTAAGGCAACCATTCCGTATGGCACTTCCAAACTCTGCTCGCTCTGGATTGATGGTGTAAAAACTGAAGGAGATTGAGTTAGCGAGTTTGGGGACGAAACAGAAGTCTTTATATCCCAGCTTCCATCAAGCTTCTATTGGCTATGTGTCAATTGTTCCACAGATCAAGATAGAGAACCGTTGAGGGAGTTATGGACCATTCCCGGAGCTCTCAACGAGAAATCAGTTAAAAACTTGTAAGTATAACTTAAAGTAACTTATGCAACAATGATATATATTATTTCTCTATCGCACTATGTGAAATACTTCATTAACTTTATTTTTATTGAACCATCTCCCATAACATGCTATTACTATCACGGCATTGACATATAATTTTTATGATATAACTAGTTGGGAAAGGAGCATCTACGCAATAAGATTTAAAATTTAATTTTTAATATATATATATAAGTTAAAATTGAATAGATCTTTTTGTTTATATATAAATTTCAAAAGTGAGTTCAAATGATTATGACCTGAAAGTGAAATCTCTCTCCACAAATTTGGGATAAGGTTGTTTATTGGAAAACAAACAAATAGTTATTTTATAAATAATTGTTTTTTTTAGTTTTTATAGTAATTGTTTCATACAAACCGATAACTACTAACCATGAAGTTATAGTGAAAGTGACCATTGTTTAGGATGTAAAATATGATGAGAAAAATTATGAAATATATGAAATAAATAAAGTACACAAATCAAGACAAATTATATTTAATTTTCAAAGTCATAGTTAAGGTGGACATTGGCAAAGACTTAAAATATATTGGTAAAAATGAATTTGTAAAAAGTATGAGATAGAGAAAGTAAATAAATAAATTAGATTTAATTTTTGAAACATTTATAATAAAATTAAACTCTAAAAATGTTTGAATGAATGGAAAAAAACTTGGGAATGGAGCATCAACTATGTGGGAAAGGGGTGAGTCTAGGGTTTCAACCCTAACCATCATCTAGTGTTTGTAGGATATAGTTGCTCATTACATGCCAACATTTTAGTTCGCGAAGGCTCAGATCAGATAGAACAATAAAGGGAGGAGTGGAGGACTTAGAGGCTGCATATGCCCTCTATATCCAGTTAAAGGTGCAGATTGTCGTTATCACCGAGTTTTTCTCTAGATCGTGAGGATGCATGATCTCTTGAGAGTTTTGAAACCATTTTTTTCAATGGAGGTGGACTTGGGAAATAAGATCGAGGTCTTTAAAGACCTCCTGGATTCCCGCCCACCCACTATAAACATCATTCATTAGATTTTTGTTAAAAAAATGGATGAAATCCCTTAGGTGGACATTGTCACCTCGAAATCTCATAGACCAACTCTGGTTTTGGTGGAATGATGCTGATAGGGAAATTTATAGGCCTCTGGCCTAGTCCAAAAGAGATCGACTTATGGGTAGCAAAATGTTGTGTGTCTCTTATGAAAACCCAGGTAAATTCAATGGTTGTAGGTCAAGGTTTTTTCCTTTTTTTGTTCTCATCTAGAGAAGATTGAGATCTGATCTTTCATTTAGGCCATACTTCATTGGATCAAGAGGGATATTCTTCGCCCCTTTGAACTTAGATTTCAACACAGAAGAAGAAATAAGTCGATTCCCATCTAGATAAGACTACATCACCTTTTGATGTTTTTTGGGGACAAAGACTCCATAACTTCTATTAGCAAGAAGCTAGGTCATTTCAATGCATGTGTAGAACCAAAGGGAGGCCTCTAATCATTCGCCAATATATGTGTAGAGGTATAAATTGAACATGGACTTCTAGAAGAAATTTGGATCAACTTAGATGGGTGGAGCTACCTCCAAGCATTAGTTTATGAATAAATCCCATTCAATTACAACTTCTGTCACTCCTATGGACACTTTGCTCGAAGTTGTCCAAAGAAAGGAGAACATCATCCCACCCAACCTCACAAGAGAAAACCCCTTCCTCCAATGAAACATGATTCAAGACAGTCTCCAGACGTAAGAGTATCCCTGCAAAGGATACAAGGAAACATCCAAAGAGGAATATTTGATCATTTTTTTCAAGTGAAAAAGAAGGTACCAGAAAAAAAGGAACAGAGGAAAATATCCCTTCAAAATTTATAGCCAAAAGATTTGATGCTCTTGGCTTCTTTTAAAATGAATATCTAGATGAAAGCTTTGAGATCACCCCAAAATCAGAATTAAATAATGCCCCATTAGAAAACTCCCCTCCTTGGACTTCTATGGATAGGAATTCAAAACAGAAAGAAACAACATAAGAAGATGAAAAGGAGGAACCCGAGGAAGAACAAGAGATTGAATAAAACACATCTAAAGAACATGAGGAATCAGAGGAAGAGGACTTGGATTTGGCCAAAGAGGAGGTGCCAATGAAAGCACCGTTGAATCTTGTAGTTCCACCACCCCTCTCTTCTAAGAAAGAAGGGACGATCTCCTTTGTTGATGCTCTTAAAAATGGATATCATCCATCCCTGCCTATCACAAGGGGGTGGGAGTCAAGTATAAAAGAGATTAAGGAAGAAAAGAACCAGATGTCCATGCCTCATCAAGGAAGCATGCAACTCTAGACTTGCTGCTTAAAAGAAGTTACTCTTAGTAGGTAGAATGGCTTGTTTCTGCATTCTGCTATGTAATCAATTTGTAAGAATTCATTCTAGTTGTCATGAATATGCGGGAAAGACTAGCAACCAGGAAAAAGATTGTAATCGTAAATGCCCTAGGCTAGTTAAGGAAGTTGGATTTACTTTAGGAAGTATAGAATTTTACCGCTAAGAAGTTTTTCTTTGTAATCATGTGCTTGATTGAGCTCCCTTTTTAATATAATTCCTAACAATTTCTATTGAAAATAAAAAATAAAATAAAACTCTAAAACTTATCAATCCACAAAAAATAAAGGAAACATAGAAATTTCATTAAGTTATTTGACCATAATCATTTGAACAATTTTTTTCTAATCTATTAAAGTTGTTAAGATGAGATAAAGTGTTTTTGAATTGAAATTAAATTATTTGATTGGAATTTTTTTTGTAAGTAAAATAGGACTATATTATATTATCAAAACAAGAGTACATATCACAGTTTCATGTCTTCCACAATCACTTGACCATCTCCCCGAGAGTCTATCACCCATGACCAAATCCTCCATAACCAAACACCCCTCCCTATAAGGGAAAATAGGGCATATACATAACCCAACTAACCACCAGGAACTACGTTCTTTAGACTCCAAAGAACAATACTACTAAGGGAACCGACTATAATAACATTCTCCATAGTTACTACCTAATACAAATTCGATAACATAACCATAACAACATAAAATTAGTCATATAACTTGATTACGATTCAACGGACTCAACACCCTAGACTATAATAGAGAAAATGAATTTCTATTCTATGAACGAACCTTTCCTCCTTGTGTTTGGGTGGATGAACCACCTTCCATCCCATACAAAGAAGGAACAAGACGAATCCCCATTTTGTTAAAAACCATCACTCATACCTTCCACCCGCCAAAGTGATTGACTGATTCCATATCGAGATCACTTTCCTTCTCAATAAACATTCCCCAAACAAAAAACTCATTGTCGCCTGTTCGAACGTACTCCCTGTGTACGAAATCCATTATAGTTCTTCCATTTGTTTCCCGAATTCCCCTGTCTTCTCGACATCCCCAGGAATTTCCACCCATATTCATAACTCCCCACATACCTTGGCCCTCGCACCACCTATCCTTAGTCACTAACCACCCGCCTTCGAGATTGATTGGAAATATTTTTATACTAAACACTTGCATCCAAGATTGATTGGAAATATTTTTATATAAAGTGCCTATCCTTAGTTTGATCACTGACCACTTGCATCCAAGATTGATTGGAAATATTTTTATATAAAGTTTAGTAAGTTACTTATGTGATCATTTCATCATTTTTTAAAATCTAGTGCATTATTATAATTATATTTAATGTGTGTATTTAGAATGATTATCCTTAGGAAAGGGTCATCCTCCAAAACTTGTTTAGATAAATTGTTTCTCATCAACACTTATGATTTTTTGTTTTTTTATAAAGGTATTTTTATTTTTAAGAAAGGGACATCCTTGTAACCTACCTATACTTGAAAACATTTTATGTTGAGGAAAAACATTACTTTAAATTTTATTGTAAAGTTTTATGTTATTGACCAAGGATGGTCAAGGATGACTGTAATTGAATATTATTATTATTTAATAAATTAAAACAGGAGACACTCATCCAAAGAGGACTGTTGAAGAGTGTTCATTGAACCACTAGGAGGAATGAAACTGGTGTAGAAGGAAATTGACAAGTGGTAGCATCTGCACTCACTTACCAGCTGTTGCAGGAGGCAACTTCCCTAAAAATGTGGTCATGTTCCCCAAGGAAGGTGGAACTGAGCAGGTGGCTCATTAAATGATAAACTAACCCAAAGACCTAGGCAGACTTATATCCATTGAATTGGGTAGGAGGCTTACTAGTTTTTCCTTGTGATTTGTTGGAAGCTGCTATGTTGAGCACATAATAGATTAGATGAGGGGAATGCTAACTAATGAGTTGCAGGATAGCTGTTCTATTCTGCTGAGTTTTGAAGAGAGTGTTTTGTATGCAATTCTTCATGATTGCTGAGACACAAAGAGATTGTCACATACTTCTACATAGTATCTTCGTCCTGGTGGTTCAGTGAATAGACTTGGGGGTCCTAAAGAAAGTAAGCTTGGATGCTTTCAGGAGCCGGTTGGGAGGAACGGTCTTCTTTGGGTGTTTGTCCACCTACATAGTTAAACAGGTTCTACATTTGTTTTGGTTTAGTTTTTTAGTTTATATATATTTCTGAAAGTTTCTTATCATACTGTAATGCTGCCTAGATATCTAAATAGTTGTTATATTTAGCAGAGTACTGAAATGATAATTTGTTTTTGTATAAATGATGGAATCATTAAGATTCCAATTTTTAAATGATGATTTGTAAATTGTCTCTGTATTTTTCCTTTCACCTTGGTGATGTACTCTAGTACAGAGAATTGATTTAAGTAGGTATGATTCAATAACTATAAAATATATTTGAAATGATCTTGATATTACAGTTAGAATGCTAATTAGGTTTAGAATATCATATTCGAATAGATTACAGTATATATTTATATAAACTAGAGTAACACTGCAAACTATAAAATAAAATTTTATTAAATGACTAAACAGAACTATCGGAGGTATCGACATTACATAAAAATTAAACAGAGTTAACTTGATTCCAAAAATATTTTATTAAAATAAACCCTAATGCTGGAAACATTAAATGGACAGATTTAAATTTAGAATCGAATACTCTATCGAGATACATTATCAATTTCAATACAGAGCCATTTACATATTAACCCCTCTAATTTACAGAATGTATTTATTCACAATTATGGTGTAGTTTTGGAATCTTAAAACAATAATATTCACCATTTAATATCTAGATTTAATAACCTAAATACCACATTCAGGAGACTGTAGGAAAAGATCTACACAGGTAGTGGTCGAGGGATTGAGCCTCCTGAAGGTTCTTCCTATAACTATTTATTTATAAAACTGAATAGGTTAGGAATGGACTATGGCTTCGATTACCATCTCAAGTGTTATTATAAACCAAATATAATTACAGTACTGAAAACAGAGTCATCGTAGATGACTTTGGGTGTAAACCCTTACAACAATACAATTATAAAATTTGGGAAAGATACGTATTCAAGGTCGTATCCCTTCAACGATCATTTCATTAACAAATCCAATATCCTTTCTATAGAGCATGATTGTGCTTAGGGTTTAGCAAATAACGAATTCTTTTAGTAAATAAATTCATGGGTTTGAATCTTGTAACATGAACAATTCACATCCAAGGCATTGCCCATTTCCTTAATAACAATTATACATATAAATACCATACTCAGAAATGCATTTCACTCTTGCAGTCGAAAGATTGTTCTCAAAGATGCATATAATTTCAAAAAGTTGCCCAAAACATAATTATCAATTATAAACAGAGCACTCATTTCATACATTCACCCATAGCATAAAAATGCTGGTACAATAGTATGATCATCATCAAAACAAGATAATTATCATCACAACAGAGCTAGCAATGGTAACGATTCTTTAACCAAAACCATAGTAGTATCTAGGGTTTAGCCCAGAATCCTTTACATGAATTTATGAAGCTAGAATTAAAAACAAAACGTATTCGCTAGAAGTAATATGGAAGAAAAATTTATAATTACGCATCTAAAGAAAAACCCTGAGTTTTAAACAAGAAAATATACAAAGCAGACTTAAAAAATTCTTAGCACAATATTCTTAAGCTGGGAGAAAACCCCAATGGTGGGCATATAGCCATAAACATTTACAAAATAACTTTGTAACCTAAGCACTGCCATTTGGCTCTAAGAATTTAAAATAACCCTAACACCGACAGTAAACAATCATCATCAATGCTCGTACAGAAGTTATCCAAGATGGCCCGAAGCTTACCAAGCCTTTTCTAGACTCTGTAACTTTCCACCATCGAAAATCCTTCTTGCCGAGTTCGTTTGGCATGAGCAGAGAAACCCAGGGTGTGCATAAACCTCCTGTCATTACATTATAAAAACCAGTCATTAAAGATTGATAAGAACAAAAATTATTAAGAATGCGAATAAAATCTTATAAGGGTGCTAAACGTTTACCCTTTCCAGTGGCTATCCCGGATGCGAGCCATCTCTACATGGTAGAGTTCCTCATGAAAAGAAGTAGACAAATAACTAACTCCATAGGAAAAATCCTTTTCATACAAACTGTGTATTGTTCTTCAAAACTGAAACTCGGTGAAGAGCTTCCCAGCCATGGCAGCCGAGAGCTTAGCTCTCTTTCACAAATGCAAATGAACTTTAGTCATGTGTCAAACCCTTTTCCCAAAGTATTAGGGTTGAGCCATCTCGTCTCCCCACACATGTCCATCACGTGAATGCATTTACTATGGCATCTGTAAACACTATTGAATTTATTTCGTAGCCATGCTCTATAGTCAATGTTACATTTAAACTGAAAATTTAAATACAAGCCATAACACCTTTGGATAAGACTTGAGCTCCTAGGTCGATTTTCACTTATTTCAACTTTGAATTATTTACATTTTTTATGCTATTTAGGGTATTACTCCTTCATAGTTGGTAATCCCTTACACCCTTGTTTAAAGCCTTCAAAACCCATAGTTAAGATATATTCAACTTAGTGGGTATACTTCTTTGTTTTTCCAAAACCAAATCATTAATAGTGAACCCTTACCTGGAACAATAACATCAGTTGAAATGCATTAGCTTCATGGAAGCTAAGCAAGTCTCGGGGCATCTCAAGAATCCCCATTCAACGGAAAAGAAAATGATTAGCATCACAAACGTAATAAACTAAGAAATCTTTTTACGACAATAATATTTATGAAAAATAGACTTAGCATTAAGACGCACAATGTTCATTTCCGACAAACTGAATGTCGACGTAATGACAATAAGAAATTATCTATCACTTAAATCATGATAAATAAGTGTAAGACAAAATCATTGTCGACAACGATACAAGTGATCATTAAATATAGTAAAAGAGATCCTTAGCCATAATTCAATGTTTTAAGAACAACAAAAATAAATGTCGATTTTATGAATATATAAATAGCATCAATGAATGCAAGATACATTTATACAGTTAACCAGATAAGAAGAATTCCGCAAGTATAATTATGGATATTATGGTCAGTTACACTATGCATAATTTTTTTTAATTTTTATGAATTTTTGGAGATGTTATAATCCTTCAAAACTTGTCTATGTTAAGCACTTCCTATGAATGTATTTGACTTTGAAATTACTTAGAGCAAGGCCTAATCATGAGCTCAACCATAAAAACTCACTCAATAGCTATGGCATATTATATCCATTTACAAGATGTTATAGAATACCCACAAAACCATTTCTATCTCCTAAAATTATTTTGCTAAACCCCCCTTCCAATATACCTTTCTAATTAAAAAAACCTCCTAATTTTACAAGATATCTAGGTATCCATTTTTTCATCACGTTTTCATACCCCTTTTTATTTGACACTAGTATGTTGGTCCCAAATATATACTATCCACTTTTCACTTCCTAATACCCATCATGCTTCCTATGTTATTTTTCCTCGAAAATTCAAAATCCCCTATGATTCTTCTTGTTCAACCCATGCTCTAACTGGAACAAGATTCCTCCTTCCTTTGCATTTGAATATGCCCATATCGATGTCCATAGCTAAATTAAAATAAAACCCCCAAAACCTATATCAATATGTATATTAAAATACCCTTCTCATCCCCTTATTGTCTAGTAATATATTTCTCAACTTTTGAGTAATTAAAAAAACACAAATATGAATAAATGTGTTAAGGTATTTCCAAACTAGTGAACCCTTAGTGTCCTCATTCCTAGGGTGTGGAAATTGTGGCACTTGGACAAAATTCCCCTCATCACAATTCTAAAGTTGTGATCCATGACGTTATTGAATAAATCATTGAAACTAAGATGAGTGGAGGTGTAATACCAAATGATCACTCTATTGTCCTTCTTGAGTACAATTTCCCCATCCAAACACACCCATTGAAATGATGCCACAAAGGCACACTCCTTTTTTTTAATAATAACATCAAGACCACCAATAATAATGATGTAAGTTGGGAGGAAGATGACCGTAAGGGATATTTCATCTATAGGAGGCTAGGGTTTACCTTAGTTACTATGACAGAAATGCAATCCTAGATGAAGTTTCTACATTACTGGAGTGGATTTTGTTCACAAGTTCTTGGGCATGATCAATGGTTAAATCTGTCGCAAGCCAACTCAATTCATGGAAGACACAATTTGAACCCACGCAATAACATCCACAAATTATACCTTGTTTGTCTTTCCCTTGCTGGGTCAAAGCCCGTGTGCCATCGCTTGAGAATAAGCGACCCATCTTTCACTAACCATATGCCCTTCATAATTGCTTCAATATGATCAGTATTCGTAAATATGAATATGATCCATCCATTGATAAGACGGTTTACCCTCGGTGCATAACCATACACAGGAACCCATTGTTTATTGACCCAATCCTATAGCTCCATAATGTTTACTTTTGCAAACTCAATACATCTGATTATAGCATGTTTGGACAGCATCTCGACCCTGTCCACATTTACATCTGCACCCAAAACGAATCTGTCCAAACCATATTTTTCCTTATATGCTTTTAGTCTTCTCCATCGTGGGTTTTTTCCCCTTTGATCCTTCCCTTTGATAAACACTGCACACCATGACTAAAAATATCAGAATCCTCGCCAACCTGTACAATGTCTACATCAGAGAGTCTGCTTTGCCGTGCCTCACAAAAATCCAAAGGATTAGGGTTATTCAACCCCGATTTACATGTAGGAGTAACCAGATCCATTGGTTAATCTGGTCATTTGAAAAGTACCCACATGTCCAAAAATCCAATCAGTTCTGATCAAAACCTATAGAGCTGTCACATCCACGCTTTTTGTGGAGAAAAAGTATAATGCAATATATTATTAATGATATTTTTCCACAAATAAAAAATCATCCACAACAATCTTGGGAGAAGAAGTCTAGTCTCCACAATCGTGAAACACAAAATGCTAAATCAATCAAAAAAATAGTATATAATAGAAATCACATCAGGAAGAAATTCAGGATAATTACTGAAAAACCTAGATCAGAAACATAGTTGATTATAGCAGTAGAAAAAATATTTTTCCCACTTTTTTTTCTTGGTTGGTACTAGGCCAATCAGATCTGATCAACTTGACTCCAATTCTACTGCATACAATTCCCTAGCCTCCAACAAGGGTTTTCCAAAATTTCCCAAACCCTAACATCTTAGAAATTCCCCAGAGTCTCCGAAAATCGACTACCTAGAAAAATTTCACAAGCCAAAAGGTTATTTGTTCTCCTACACCATTAATGAATATATAGATATAGTTTTAACTCATTTTAATCTTGCACATCCGATAAACAAAACAGATTAAAGAAAGAAAAAATGAAAATTTTAATTTTAAATATAAAGGAGTTAATAAAATTAAAAAAGAAGTTAATTAACAAGATGTTTGAATGAAAAATCTCAAAATTTTGGTTTATGAGCATGATTTTAAATTGTTTTGATTGACTGAAAGATGTTTGATTTATAGGTTTACTCCATTGACGACCACTAACATTGATTGACATTGATTGAAGTGGTTAGGTTTTGTCTAAATACATACAATAATGTACAACTTGAATGATTTTAATAATTAAAAACGTGTGTTTCCTTCTATGAAGTAGTCCCTGCATTTCCTTATATGAAATTCCTTGTCCCATAAACAAGAACCATCTCATAAACCATTTGGTTGTCTCGCAATCAAATTTTGTTTACATATACACATGAGAAACTTGCTCTTATGACCAGAGATTTTTTAGCAAAAAAACAACCAAGAAACGTTGTGACTAGGGCAATGAATGACGACCAAGATTTTTGACTAAGCTAGGACACCACATAGTGGTTAGGACAATGAATGGACCACAACGATGAGCAAAATTTGTAACACCCCGTTTTCTTGCACTGTTATGGAAAGAAAGTTATTTGCATTAATGACAACGGAGAGGCCATTGAGATCCAGGGTATCAAACGAAAGGTTTCCCTACATTTCATATCAACGATGAACGTAAAGCGATGTATGCGACAGGGATGCCAGTTGTACATTGCTGAAGTGGTAAACAGCGAGAAGGGACCCTCCTTTGATGACTATCCAGTGTTAGCTGAGTTCAGTGATGTATTCCCAAAGGAATTACCTGGGTTACCTCCTAAGAGGGAACTTGATTTTACCATTGAGGTAAAACCCGGTTCAAAGCCAACATCGAAGACACCTTACAAGATGACGGCCCCAGAACTTTGTGAGTTGCAAATGCAATTGAAGGAACTGCTAGATCTAGGGTTCATCAGACCAAGAATTTCACCGTGGGGTGCGCCAGTAATCTTTGTGAAGAAGAAGGATGGTTCCTTGCATCTTTGCATAGATTACCGAGATTTGAATAGAGCCACCGTGAAGAATAGGTACCCGATACCTCGAATTGATGACCTCTTTGATCAAATGAAAGGGGCGACAGTCTTCTCAAAGATCGACTTATGATCAGGTTACCACCAGCTACGGATTAAGGAAGGTGATATACCTAAGACTTCTTTTCGAACAATGTTTGGGCACTATGAGTTTGTGGTGGTACCCTTCGATTTGACCAATGCCCCAGCTGTATTCATGAGTCTCATGAATAGTGTATTTCGAAAATACTTAGATCAGTTTGTGCAAGTCTTCTTGGACGACATCCTCATCTACTCCAAGAATGAACAGGAGCACGAGGAACACTTGCGAATAGTGTTGTCATGCTTAAGGGAGCATCAGTTGTATGGTAAGTTGTCCAAATGTTCTTTCTATCAGAAGGAGATCCATTACCTAGGGCATATAATTTCCGGTGAGGGAATTTCTGTTGACCCTGAAAAGGTGAAGGCCATAATGGATTGGCCTGTGCCAAAGAATGCGCATGAAGTAAGGAGCTTCATGGGGTTAGTCGGGTATTATAGAAGGTTTGTTGAGGGTTTCTCAAAAATCACAAAACCCATAACTACCCTACAGGGTAAAGGCACTAGGTACGAATGGACAGATGAATGTGATGCCACATTCGTCGAGCTGAAAAGACTATTGACGAGTGCACCAATTCTACGAGTTCCAGATATGGAGAAGGAATTCACGGTTTGCACCGATGCTTCAAGGCAAGGTTTGGGTGTAGTGTTGATGCAGGAAGGTGGGGTAATAGCTTATGCGTCAAGAAAGCTAAAAACCCATGAAGAGAATTACCCTACTCACGACCTAGAGTTAGCTGCAGTGATGTTAGCTTTGAAGCTTTGGAGACATTACCTTGTTGGACGAAGCTTTGAACTCAAGTCTGATCACCAAAGCTTAAGGTATATCTTCACTCAGAGAGACCTAAATGCTAGGCAAAGGCGTTGGAGTGAATTCATGAGCGAGTATGATTTTGGGTTTTCATACATCAAAGGGAAGGAGAATGTGGTAGCGAATGCCTTAAGCAGAAAACCAAGACTTTTCTCTCTTATACCTTTGAAGGTGGATTTGAGGGAAAGAATTTTAGGGCAGCTACTCGAGGATAGTTGGTACCTAAAGGTCACAGTGGCACTCCAGAATGGGAAACCAGTGGGACCAAAGTTTGAAGGCTATGAGTTGGAAGCCGATGGTTTGTTACGGTATCAAGGGAGGATGTATATTCCTAAGGAGGGAGATATTAGAGAGACTATCCTTAAGTAAGCCCACAGAGCAGTGTATTGTGCACACCTGGGTGTAAAGAAGATGTATGCAAACATGAAGCAACTCTTCTTTTGGGCAGGGATGAAAAGCGACGTGGTCAAATTTGTTGCTAGGTGCCTTGAGTGTTAGCAGGTAAAAGCTGATCATCACCACCTGGCAAGACTGTTACAGCCGCATGACATTCCTATGTCGAAGTGGGAGGTTATCTCCATGGACTTCGTGGTGCGATTTCCTCTTACCTCTCATAGGCATGATGCCATTATGGTCATCGTTGACAAACTGACCAAAACTGCTCACTTCATTCCAGTTAAGGAGACCTATGATGTCACGGATGTAACATGTGTGTTCATAAATGAAGTTGTTCGTCTCCATGGGTTTCCCAAGAAGATTATATCAGATAGAGATTCCAGGTCTACATCCAGGTTTTGGACGAGTTTGCAGTCAGCGTTGGGTACTCAATTGAACCTAAGCACTGCTTACCATCTAGAGACAGATGGGCAAACAGAAAGAGTGAATTAGGTGATGGAGGACATGCTTAGAATGTATGTCATGGATCAACAAACTCATTGGGAAAAGAACTTACCTTTGGTAGAGTTTGCTTACAACAACAGTTACCATAGCTCAATTGGGATGCCTCCATATGAAGCTTTATATGGAAGGCCATGAAGGAAACCATTGAGTTGGGAAAGGTTAGAGGATCGAGTAATTATAGGACCTGAGTTGATTCAGGAGATGGAAGAACAGGTTGTTCAGATTAGACAATGGTTAAAGGAAGCCCAGGATAGGTAGAAGAGTTATGCCGATGCGCATAGGGTTGACCGAAGCTATAAGGTTGGTGATGCAGTGTTCGTCCGCATCAGGCCTAGCAAAAGTACCATCAGGTTTGGGAAAGGTACAAAGTTGTCACCACAATTTATAGGACCCTTTGAAATTTTAGAAAAGGTTGGACCCATCGCGTATCGTCTTGCGCTGCCACCCCATTTGCACAAAACTCATAATGTTTTTCATGTATCTGTTTTATGACATTATGTAGCTGATGAGTCACATAAAATAAATTGGAAGGAACTACAGGTTTTGGACGAGGGAACCATCAGGGTCGAACCATTACTTATATTGGACCGTAGGGTTAAACAGTTGAGGCACCATTTGTTGGACCAAGTTAAGGTCCAGTGGGACCAATATAGCCCAGGTTCTGCTACCTGGGAGGACGCAGAGACTATGCGTCGTGATTATCCCACGTTATTTTGATCATAACTTCAGGATGAAGTTTCCTGAAGGGAGGGTGTATGTAACACCTTGTTTTGACATTACTACCTGAACTACTATTATATGTTGTATTTGTTTGATTGTGAGACCTCGTCGGTTTGGCGACACTGTGGACATATGGTTCTATTATTTTGCCGATATATATATATGTGTGTGTGTGATGATAGTATTGTGATCGGTAGTCATGTTTAGATATGTATCATGTGTTAATTATGTCAAATATATGGAAATTACTGAATGATGGGTATGTGGATACCGTTACAGTTATATGTTGAAATAATGAATGTTATGCCAGGTGCATGGCAAATGAATGAGTTTATTGTTGTTACGTTATGATGAAATATATGTGTACATATAGAGGATTTATGCACGATATTCTATATTGTATGTCGAGGACTGACTTACAGGTTGAAACGGCTAAGTGATAGATGGATCCTACGAGGTGGGAGGACCTCGGGGACATGGACTTCGAAAGATAAAATGGTATGCGAGTGATGCATTATTTACTTTCGTGTGGTTATTATGTTGTTTATTATGATGTATGTTATGACATGGGTGGGGTAGGGTTTCAGGAAACTCAATCGCCCAGATTGGTTATACAATGACAGACCGAGTACAAGCGCAACGCTGTTGTTATGTCGAGTAGACATAGTCCCTTGTTCCATTAGGGGGGTGGAGGCTTTACCCACTATTTATCCCCGAAACCCAGAGTCATGGGAGGGCTGTGCTACGGCGCGCTCCCCAAGGTGTGTGATGATGACTGGTGGTTGCCTGCTGGGGAAGCTTGGTCGATGTAGTCGACACTTCCGCTTACGGGTTCTAGCTGGAACCAGTCATGACTTGACATTTCAGGGTAGTCCAGTAGAGGACAGGATAGGATGCGGAAGTTAGTGATGATATAGGTAGATAGGTGTGGCTTGAAGTAAGGGTGAAAACAAGATCTAACTACATGTGTGTAAAACTCTTGATTGAGTATGTGTCATAACTCAGTGATGTATGAACTGTCCTAACTTGGATTTCAGTTAGTTAATGGATTGTACCTTGCAAACTATGTTAAAACATGTGTTAGTAAATAATAAGTTTCTTGATTATGATTGATGTACGTGAATTATTACTTTTAGTGTACTTACGTGAGGAATGTAAGCAGTAGCTACACTTACATAACTCACCTATATATTATGAATTAAATGAAATATTGTTGAGTAATAATGTTAATTAGTGTCGCTTAATGTTAATTACTGTCGTTTAGTAATTAACGATTGTTGATCAATGTTAATAATGTTGATTAAAGTTAATAATGATGATTAATGCTAACAATGTAGATTAATGTTAATTACTGTCAATTAAGTTATTAATGTCGATTAACGTTAATTATCGTGCACTAATGATTAATTATTTCTGATTAATAAACAAGTTATGGTTAAAACTAGGTGTAAATAGTGCAATTTGGTTAGTAATGCTTAAATGAATATTAATGAACTTGATCAGTTAAGACCTTGGTTAAGATATTAAATGTGATTGTAATGTTAATTGAGGTAGTAATAACTTATAGGTTAATATTAATTGCGTCCTAAACAATGTTAATTAATTAGTTAAAATTATAAGGATAAGATAGATATTATAATTACTTAATTGTAAAGGTTGTGTCGAAGTTATAAAGGACATGGCATAAACTATAAATGTTGTCGTACACAATTATTAAACAAAGTGTTAAAAATGTATTTTAAGTTAATCAATAAACAAATTAATTAATAATAAATGAAGCATTGAATTATGAAACACTAAGGGATGACTAGTAATTAATGTGTTAAAACGTGTAAGAGTAATACCACTTACGGTTGGTGGGTGAACCAACCCCAAATTTAAACTATATAATATATATATATATATATATATATATATATTATTTATTAATTAAAATTTTATTAACAAGAAATAATATAAAAGTTATGCCGAGAAGGCTGTCGGTTGAGTGTGAAATGACTAGTTATAATTTAAATAAATAAATATTAAACAAATGTTATTATTATGGTATATCGAATATGGATTTATATCAAGGGAAGTTTACATTAAACAAAGGGAAAAAAACCTGACATGGTAGATGGAAGGGGGTGGAAACATTTATGTTAGTGATAGGGGTAGTAATGAGGGATAGAGTCGGCAGGAACAAAGGGGATAAGATGGAGAAGGGAGGAAGGAGAGGGATCTTTTATCTTTCACCTGGGAGTTTTTGGAGAGCAGAAATTGGGAGAGCAGAGCTGCAAAGGGGGGGTTCTTGTTGGATATTGTTTTTCGGAAGGGATACAACAGCTTAGGGCTTGTACTCGGTTTGGGCTCGGGGATCCAAAGGGGTACCTTTGGAGCTGGGTGGTTGGCGAGACCTCGCCAGTTGGCAGGGTGGCAAGACTGTTTTGGGTTGGTTGAGTTTCAGAGCTTTGGGGGAAGGTTTTGGTTGCAGGGAAAAGGAAAGGAAATCAGCAAGGCAGTCAGCAAACGGGGACAGTCTGAAGGGTGGATCTACTAGCTACCTACATGTATTTTCCAGTAGGTATATTTTATCATTTCTACCTTGTCAAACTATGTAAAAATGTAAATTACAAAAGTTTATATGCTGTGTTATTATATCTGCTACTCTTGCACAACAATAAATGGTTAGAGGTAGACAAAACAGAATTATAATTGCTCAATTTTGTAAATGTAAACACTATATTTTTTTTACAGCCAAAACTAGTAATGAGAATAGAAACATAACAAAAACAGGAACAAAAACATAACAGAAACAGAACAGAAATTTTGACAAGAAGTGAAATATCTAACTTTATTAAAAGTTAAAGGAGACCCAGGTTGGGGTCTTACAGGTTGGGGTCTTACAGAATTAGTTAGATTTGATTTAAATAATTTTCTATTAATCAAAACCATTGCTTTTATATTTTCATCTTATAGGGTAATGTTTAGAATACATAAAATTATTTTGATTAAATAAAATTAATTTGATTAAATAAAATTAATTTTCTTAAGTGATTATTTTTTGATATTAATTTGAGATTTAGGTGTTTTATTGAAATAAAAAAGATTATATGAATTTTTTTGAAATCACATGTTGAAAAAAAGAGTGAAATATATATTCAATTGTAATTTTTTATAAATATTATATATATTTTATATTTCTAAATAAACATTAATGTTTTAAATTAATATTTTTAAAAGTAAAAGTATTTTTATCTTAATATTAATTTCTATGATAATGAGTTATATTACAAAATGTATTCTGACTTTTTTTCTAAATCTTTAATTAGAAAAATGATACTATTCATCCAAGAATATAAATTATAAAAATAGTTAATATATTCTTTTTAAAATCTTTAATTAGAAAAATGATACTATTTAACCAAATTATTTGAATATAAATTATTAAAATGATTAATATTTATCCATTATTGAATACAAATAAACACATGTGAAAGTCAAATAAATTATAAAAATGCTTAATATTCATACAAAGAAACACATGTGAAGGTTTTTATTTTGTGTTGCGTGGGATTGATGTATTCATAAAATACATATTTCTAATTAAAATTATTTTTAAATATTTTATGTTTTAAATATTTTAGTTTATGATTATTTTGATTAAATTCAAATCAATAATAACTAAAACTGTTTTAAATATTTTAGTTTATAATTATTTTGATGAATAACTAAAATTGTTTTTAAATATTTTAGTTTATAATTATTTTTTCTAAATTCAAATCAATAATAACAAGTTGATTGGTAAGTGAAAATTTATAATTTATATTTTTTAAAATAATTTTTATAAATAGATATTTCTAATAAAAATTGTTGAATTATTTTAGTAAACAATTAATTTGAGGTAATAACATCATTTATAATAAAGTTAAATTTATGAATATTTAATAATGATAAGTTTCACATACAAATATTGTTAATAAGTGTTTCTTACTTTGTATGTTATGAGTTTTAATTATTATTGATTTGAATTTAATCAAAATAATCATAAATTAAAATATTTAAAACATAAAATATTTTAGCTTATAATTATTTTGATTAATAACCAAAATTGTTTTTAAATATTTTAGTTTATAATTATTTTGTCTAAATTCAAATCAATAATAACAAGTTGATTGGTAAGTGAAAATTTATAATTTATAGTTTTTAAAATATTTTTATAAATAGATATTTCTAATAAAAATTGTTGAATTACTTTAGTCAACAATTAATTTGAGGTAATAGACATCATTTATAATAAAGTTAAATTTATGAATATTTAATAGTGATAAGTTTCACATACAAATATTGTTAATAAGTGTTTCTTACTTTGTATGTTATGTTCATTATTATTTTTTGTAATTTTGAAACGTTAAAGGAATTTTACTTTGGAGAATCAAAAGATATGATTAGATTACATAATCTATTCAATTCATAAGATTTGTACATCACTATATACAAATAATCACAATTTTTTGTTTAATAAAATTTAAACTTTGAATAAAAAAAAATGAAAAATAAAATTAAATAAATGAAAAGTTAAAATTATTAAAATTAAAGATAAAATAAAATATGAGATAAAAATCAATGATAAAAAATTAATTTAAAAAAACTATATTAAAAATAAGAATGATAACTATTCAAATTTATTTTCAATTCTCAAATTATTAATAAATATTATTAATTAATATCATATTATTGGGACAAGACATGAAATTCAACGAGGTCTATTTAAATGATGTCAGTTAACTATAAAATTTGGAAAAACAATTCTCATAAGAATTATTCATGACTTTAAACCATTTAAATTCACCCATCTAACAATAATATAGTTTTACTACACTATGTGAAATTAATCTCACAATAATATATATTATATTATTGTTTTATTACACTATGTGAAATTAATCTCAGTCACCCATTTAATGATAACATATAACATTTGTGATATCCCTCCTTTATGACCTATTTTGAGCTTCATTTTTATTATTATTCTTATATATATGTATATATGTGTGTACGTATAAAAATAAAGCAAAATCATTTAGGGATGAATGACTAGAGACCAGGAAGGTCAAGTTGTGTCTAGGGTCACCCTAACTTGATGCCACTTAGGTATGGGTATCTAAACTAAGATTTTACATACCTATCTATGAGAAAACTACTAGCTAAACGTATTGAGGAAAAAGGAGACTATATGGATATATTTATATATATATGTACCTTTATATGCTTAAACTTATATTTTAAGGTATATGGTTAAGGTGAGTTTATAAGATAATTTATAAACAATAGGAGTTTTTGAGTGTGAACTCTTATATACATATATATCTATACTTTTAAAGACAAGAATGATTTACGAAATTTGAAAGGGGTTAACCTTTAAACAAATGGTATCGGCGTTAGACTGAGGTAATCTAGAGTTTTAAGCGAACTCGATGACACCGAGTGAGAGTGTGAGGACCGGAATTTTGTGACAAATGGTATCGGCGTTAGACTGAGGTAATCTAGAGTTTTAAGCGAACTCGATGACACCGAGTTGGAATGGAGATAAGCTAAAATTTGGTGTGGTCTCTGCAATACGGGGATGGACAAAGATAACCTGGATTGAGGGTAATCTATGCGTTCACTGCCTGACATAGCGGAGATAGATTGGGAAGTCTCTGTGACAAGAGGAAGGACTCGAACTACTCCGATGGAGAGATTCTAGGAAGGTGGTCACGTGTGTAATTGAGCCGCCACTTGTAATTCTTGTAATTTTAATGGAGCATCTGGGCAAAAGGATATTTGAAAACCGCCACTTGTGAAGTTTGAGGAGTATTGTCATAGTTTTCATTTAAACCACCACCTCGGAACTTAGTGGAGGGGGTGGTGGACATTTAATTTTTTGCTGGGCATTTAGTGGGGAACAAACTCGTGGGAACGAAAGGTTCACAATCTAGCTCCCACGATCAACTTGATGCTACTCAGTTTTGGGGGAAAAGGAAGAATAAAACTGAAGGGTGAGAAAAGTTTTGGGCACGGAGAGGGGATTGTCTCTACGATAGAAGGAAGAAAGAACATCGGAATTAAATCTTTGTGGAGAATAAGCATGGACGGGTTGCCCTCGATAACCTCTGGATGCTATGCTACATATCGCAGTGCTATGACATAGAGGGTATTCATCTGGCGAGGTAGATCACTATTGGTAATCTCGAAATAATATGCTGCAATATGCCAGCTATCCGATAGAGGTAAGTAACCTTACGCCTTTCTTAGTCCGAACCGTCTTTTATCAAATAGTAATTTGATATCAGTAGAGTCTGAAATCTATGTGAGTTTTCATTATTCTTAAGTGTTGTTAAGATCTCCGCATTTCTTATATATACATTTGGCCATAGAAATCAATATTTGGCTATAGGGTTTTGAATCATCGTTTCTCTGCTAGGCTTCCCTTAAATTTTCGTTTCGTGTGCTGCGACTCCGTGAGAAGAGAGCGACTAGTTAGCCGAATCATATGCTTTTGTCTTGTTATTATGGGTTTCGGTATATGCGGTGACAATGTTATAGTATTTATATTTTGTTTACCTTGAAAACCATATGGATTTCTTCTAAGATTCATTTTACATTACTTTAGTGTAACTATAGTATTTCCGGTAAGGTTTGGGTATTGCTGCTTGAAACAATAGTTTAGATCTGTTGTAATTATAAATTATTAATTAACCTGAAAACGTAAGGTTGGGTATCGCTTTCTGAAATGATAGATTGGTTTAGATTTATGTTATATATATTCAATGACTTGAAATCACAAGGTTGGAATTTGTTTAATAATTATATTGTTGCCGCACAAGATAGTTCGCCGTTAGGTTTAAAAATCTTAAATCTCCTTATATAAGGCTGCCACAATTTGAACTTGGAAGTCAAGTTTACCATCCTGAAATAGGTTGATTCTTTTGGAAAGAATATATATATAGTTTAATGTATGATAAAAAGTGACGGGATTTCCCTCACCTTAAGTTATTGAAAAGATTAGACATTTTAGTGAATGTTAAAGTATGGGGAATAATTCTTTTTATATATATTGTAAAGTATGTATAAATATATACGTTATTATATGATAGGAATATTTTCCCTTATTTGAAAGTATTGAAAGGAATTTATATTTTCTTTTAGCATGGGAAGTTTTGTCCCTTAGTTAAATAAATGAAATTATATATAATCTTCTTTTAATTGAGTTATTGATTAATTATATATCCCTTTGTGTATATAAACTAAAGAGAGGTAAAGCCCTTTTTAATATGAAGGAATCACTTCAAATCTTTATCCAAAAATTTAAGTATAAATCCAAACTTCCATGCATTGATGCATGTTTTAGTAAATATGAATTTATATTTGAAAATAGTTGGAAAGGATCTAAACTTTATTAGTTAAACTTTATTCTAGAATCGCTGCTAATGCACATAATATTCTATGGTTAGTTAAACTTTATTCATGGATATCTTTTAAATGCTAAACTATCACTATGTTAGTGGGAATCGGAGGACTATGTAATACTGATTATTCACACATATGTTAAAAGATATTAACCTATCTCATTTAGGTCTTGTGATATAAGTACAAGCATATATCATTAGGATGAGGATATGGTCATATTGAAATAGGGATATGAAGATTTTTACTTATGTCAAATATGAATAATGGTAGATACTATTTGAAACGTCAAAAGATACAAACATAGTTTGTCCTTGCAATATGACTAAAATGATGTTTATCATTATGCTAGATTGTTCATATGGTTGTAGGTATTCTGTGAAAGTGTGGTTCCTTCTAAATCTTTTTGTAGGGCTAATTGATGCCTTGAAGACTCAACTTTTTTAGATTTGGTTGATTCATGAAAAAGTTCTATTTGATAGAAGCTTGACGAAAGGAGAAGGAATCGCATTGCAGCAACTACGTTGCTAGTTGTAATACTATTGCTTTTTGCTTAATAATAAAAGATGCACACACCTTTTGTGGACTAGCCCGTGTACGGGTGAACCACGTTATATTTTGTCTCCTATGATTCCTATGGTGTTTCTCAATGTGTCTTATGTATGAGTACTTGTTTCTGTCCTTAAAAAAATGTTTATGATTACTTTGAAGTATACGATTCAGTTAGAAAGTTGGTTGTTTATATGTTGTATATTGCTAATATGTTTCCCTTATGATTAGGCTTATGTTGTTACCATTTAGGTTGTTGTATTGGTAAAATCAACTGATAAAAGATGTGCATGCTTCTTGAAAATGAATTAACATCTTGAAGTGCATTTTATTAATTTGACGAATAACTGAATGAATTGATATCGGGCTTAAATATAGTTGTCTATGGGTTTTAAGGTTGTATCTGGTGCACACATATGAAGAGTTAATTGGTTCAAAGGAAGAAAACCATGTGTTGAAATTAGAAGAGTTATGTATTCGAAGAATTATAATTATTTGTAAGCAATATTTAAAGAAAGTAAACCCACACTTTATGGTTCCGCATATATTTAAGTAGCACTTAGAAAAATTTTAAATTTTATGAAATTTTGGGTTCGTCACAACATTGCTCTATCTCACCCTCTTGAAAATAATCTTTTTGGAAGTAATTTCAATGGAGTGTTAAAGCTCTATCACAATATATGAAATTAATCTTTTTGGAAGTACTTTCAATGACTCCATTGGAGCATGCTAACACTATCATGACATGGAGATATAACTTGCATTATAAGCAAGTGGGGGATAGGAAAACTATGTTATAGCACCACATGATTATATATATTTAATGACATGGAAATGCAATTTGCATTATAAGAAGTAACTAGGAAGGAGCATCGGTATAGGAAAACTATGTTATAGCACCATATATATATACTGTTGGGATTATTTAAAAGATGGCATTTACATTAAAATACGAACATTGATTGATATGATTGATATCTAAATAATGGTAATAGTTAAGAAATTTGAAAAAAAAAGGTGCAAGTGTTATTCATGACTTACACATCACTGATAGATATTATTTATCTTTCACACTATGTGAAATACTTCATTGACTTTGATTTTATTGAACCATCTCCCATAACATGCTATCGCTATCATGACATTGGCATATAATTGTAGGGTATAAATGGTTGGTAAAGGAACATCTACAAATAAAATTTACTTTTTAACATTATAAATATAAGATTTATTTACTTTCTTAGTAAATAAAATTTACTTTCTAGCGAATACATATTTTACCTAGTTTTTCTTTTCTTAATCGATGCTATTTTGAATATCAAAATAGTGTTACACTTAATTTATCAATTGCTTGGTATGTTGGATGTGCTATGCCCATCTGCATAGTAATTAGTTCTCTTTGTTATGATAAAAAGAAGAAGAAATAAAATATGTGAACTTATTTAAAATTTTAATGTTGCTGCTACTATGATTACTAGAATTTGTGACAATTGCTCTAGTATGCTTATGAAATTCTAGCTAATATTTATCTAGCCTAATTCTCCTTTTCTTACTTGACTCTACTTTGATTGCCAAATTAGTGTTGCATTCGGTTTGACTGATGCTTTTTTTGTTTCCCTACTTGTCAGACATGTTCTGCTATTAGTACAAAAAAAATTTCACGTTTCCATGCTTAGGCTAAAGTAGAGTACAATAATCTCTCTCAGTAGCTATTGAGGAACCAAGTTTAGTGGTATGGTTTAAGACCAATAGCAGTTGTTCATATATTATTTTCCACTGTTGTGAATAAACCCCCATTGTAGAAAAGCAACAAGATTTCTTCCATCCTCTTGCGATTTTTATACTTTGTTTTGTGTTGTATCACTTTGTCACTTACCCAAATTTCAGCATTGGTAATTTTGGTAAATTACTTATGTTTTTCACAATAAAGTATGGGATATACTATTTTTA
The DNA here is from genome assembly GCA_027924585.1 of Larix kaempferi. Taxonomy (NCBI): domain Eukaryota; kingdom Viridiplantae; phylum Streptophyta; class Pinopsida; order Pinales; family Pinaceae; genus Larix; species Larix kaempferi. The sequence continues at coordinate 23,398,929 of BSBM01000047.1, read as the reverse complement.
CTTAAACATAAAGTGAGATCCTATGTCAGCGCTTATGAGAAATTTCGGAATATAAACATTTGCTATGTCTACGTACTTTATAAACTAATTCATGAATACCTTATTGATATAAAATGTGGGACCAGCTAAAAGTTCTTCAATTTGAATTTCACCTAGTTTGTACCTTAGTGTTAAAATAGCGAAGAACATACATATAATTTTTAATGCCAAATTCACTATAAAAGATTTCTCTGAAAGGTGATGAATCTTACCAATTACTCTATCCTTTTTAACTAGTGTCATTTGCGATCAAGTAAATGTTAATAACCTTTTTAACACTAACTACTTCTTACAAATCCAAGGATTAACACGAAAAGAGGTTCGCATTAAGAAATGATAAGATTTGTAAAGCAACCATCCTTGCAGCAATACAATGATTATAAAATCTCATACATTCTGATCTTACAACTATACCTTCATATGTATTTTCATTTCAACCCATAGCTCTAGATGTCATATTTTCTCGCTTGATATAATTAACAATTGCACAACAAGCTATTGTAGTTAGTAATAGTTAGCAATAGATAAATGCATGAAGTACACATTTTCAAACCAAATCAACTACATACACAATATCTAGAGAATACACATAAGACAATATCAAGAGATTACACACGAGACAACATAAGGAGAGTCCATTTTTAACGTGGTTCACTCACTCCTTAGGCTACATCCAAAAAAAGTTATTTTTCTTTTCTATTAATCTTTCAAAAAGTGAGTTACATCCCGCAACATAGTTGTTGCTCAAGCCACTCTCATAGAAGACATACCTCAATGACTCATTAAAGAATTTAGACCATTTAAATACATGAAACCAACATCATACAAGTGGTAGAACAAGTTTCATCTTCATCATAAAAACATTTAACAATATTATAAACATTTGGCAAAATAACCGACCCCTTTCCTAATCCGTACCAAAGCGAGATTAAAGTATATATCTACATACTTAACTATATAAGACTGTAACTGGGATTCGGCCTTCTTAACTATTTCTTTCCAAAAATCTCGGTGCATTCAAAAGATGGAAAATAAATAAATTATAAGCCAGCATGTGACTATGTTTCGAAGATAGAATATAACAGATTTTGGCTAGTAGACTTACCACAGCCTATAGGTCAATAGCAGTGTATATAAATGACTAAGGTGGCATTACTCCACTACGTAATAAATGACTAAAACATAAGACTCCAATGGAGCTTCCCCACTATGCTCGAGTCTAAAGAAAAAAATTTACCCCTCTCCCTAAAATCGATGATAGTTTTTATCAAAAACAAAATCATTTAATGGAGAACATTTACCTTCCACTATTACCCAACCGATTTCCCACTCGGTGACAAATGGCAACAAGAAAGTTTTAGTGCTCTCCTCCACTTTGGAGACACAGCCCAAGAAACTCTCCAACAATTTTCCTATAAATTTCACTATAGTATTTTAACGTCTTAACATCTTTTAAGATTTCACTATAAATTTTAACGTGTGACATAATGTCTTCCATATCTAATGTATACTCTATTAATAATTTAGTAGATTTCATCCTTACCCTTTATATGGAAGAGCAATAATATATTAAATATTTATTTTTAAGCAATCATATGTCACTTTTAATGATTATACTCTTATAATCTTTATACTCTTATAATATTTGTACTCTTATAATTTTTCTAGAAGATAACCCATAACATGTAGTTCCTTTAAGGATTTGCTAGAAACCTTTAAAATGTCCTATTAATTTATTTTATCATCTTTATATATTATATGTGCATAATCGTTTATATAATAACCTACTAGGTTAATATTACTTATTTCCCAATACTATATAAGGCTTAGTTTGATCTCTCTCTATAATAGCTAAATCTATAATAGCTAAATAGTTATTAGAACTATTTATTTACTTTTCGTGTATAAATATATATATATATGACACAATTATAATATCCATCATTTTTCATATATATGTATAAATGTGTATATTATTAAATAGTCATCTCCAATATTTATAATTGTCCATAATATATTTAAATATTTTATACAAAATATTCATAAAAAGTTAGGTTTCCTTTAGTATATAATAATTTATGTGTTTTTTAGCATTTTGTGTCGGAAATACTTATAATAATAATAAAATGACCTTCCTAGTTTACTTAGGATTATCAAATCCTAATGATCCTCATATTGGGAAGGTGACACTCTTAGTATTTGTGTGTCACTAAAACCACCTTACCTCAATTACTTAGGGGCATTAAGGTGACATAGGTCATCTTCGACCTATCCCTATCCTAGTGCATTTCAAATGCCCATCGTGTAGTTGCGTCACTACTTTGAGTGACCTAGGTCTACTGCATATGTTTAAAATCTTTAGGAAAATAAACACCATTAGATAAAACGTTCAATGGTGGGGCCTTGGCCTTGAGCTCCTCACCAGAATGATTACAAAAATTATTTACATTTATACAATTCATTAGGTAAAAAATGAGGGATGTTACACACTTTTTTTCCTGCATTTGCTTCTTATGGTTGCCTGGAACATTGAAATGCTTGAAGCAATTTGGAATTGATACGACATGTACAATTACTTGGACTAGTGTAAAAATTTGTTTCTTCAATAGTTTGTGTATTCTACAATGATCTGTACTAGTGTAGAGTCTAGAATTGGTAACATGATATTTTAGTTAGATAAAACCAGTTGTTTCTAATTATTCCTTCAAAATGATGAAGGATTGATCATGTATTAGCAAGTTCCCAATTGCTCCACTTGCAGTAGTTCTACTATCAACCAGTAAATTGTCTTTTTGATGCCCTTACCGTGCTATTAAATTTTCAATATACATCGCAAGAGATAAGAAAAGTGGTTGTGAGCCATTTTTCACTCTTCCTTGGAAGCCAAGGATGCTATAGCTCTTCAATCAATGTGAACATAATTAGCTATTGATTTCTTGGGGGATTTGCATCACATAACAAGTGTGGAAACGTATCTTCATTGAATGGAAGTGTCTGCATCACAACTAACTAAAGATGATGAAAAAAGGCTATGCGGAAATATTGTTTGTATCCAATGGTTTTCTAGGCGGCTTGATGTTTCAGTTTCTGTTTGGTCATTGGAAAAAAAATTCTTTCATACATTGGTGCAAATACAAACTATTGCTATAGTCATATGTTTCATGATGAAACACCATCACTTGGCCATTTTGAGCCATTGATTCAATATGTATGCATAAACGAATTAAGAAATATTCCATTACAAGCTCCAAACAACTCCCACATAAACATTGCCCAAAAAATGCACTAGAAATAACATCTATTGAACAACCACTTTTGCAACAAGGAATTTACATTGTTGATTCAGTGAGTAGTGATTGCCATGAATCATTGTTTCAATCAATTTGAAAATTAATGCCTTTATTTGATGTTCAAACAGTGCAATAAGTAACTGTAGCACAAACATTCTACAATTGCTTGATAGGAAATGGCATGTGTGCAATCAACTACATTAACAAATATCTTACTCAATTAAAAATTAAGAAACAACCTCTTGTTTGTAGTTGGAAAAGATATGTGATAAACTTATCAAATCCATATCAACAAGGAAAGATAGAAGGAAACCAATTTGAAATTCAGTGGTTATACGAATTATTAGGTGCAAACATATTTGGGTGAAAATGCGAAGCTGGGAAACAATTCCGTGACAACGGAGTGAAAAGAAAAGATGGCGCACGGATGAAAAGGGGAAAAAAAGTCAACCTCAAACTCTAGGCCGAGAGTTTTAAAAAAATCTAGGCCGAGGGTTTTGAGAGTTCAAACTCTCAGCTGAGAGTTTAAAAAAACTCTAGGACAAGAGTTTGAAGCAATCACTGCACTGTATTTTAAAAAAAAATCTCGGATGAGAGTTTGAACTAAACTCTCGGATGAGAGTTTGAACTCAACTCTCGGTCGAGAGTTTATGGTCAACAAAACCTACAAAAATATCTAGCATCTTTCTGGAACCTGCAACTTCAGCGAGACCAAAACCCTACAAATTTTAAATAATATTTGTCGGACTTGGTAGCAATGGATTCATCTCTGAATCTAGTTTCTAGTGATATAATAATTTTTTCATTTCGATTTTGAATTTCTATTTATTAATAATTTTTTTCTAAACCTTATCGCTTAAGAATTTTATTACTCTGAAAATCACCCGAAATGAAAATTCAATATCATAAAAAAGACAACACCAAAAAATTTGAAATCCTCATAGAGATCATAATTGGCTCGTCCTCTTCAAAAGGGTACTTGTTTTTCCAATAAGAGTCACACTAAAAAGAAAATTGAATCTCACCAACATGTGTCGATAATGCACCATTTTCTGAACATACGTTGTTTCGATAAATAATAAAAAATAGTTCCCAAGTCTTAAAAAACTCAAAATATAGTCCATGCACAAGTGTAGTGTGTGTAAATTATGAGCATACAATTTTTTTTTCCTAAAATGAATAACCATCTATAAAAAAACTGACGTCCACACAGGTCACTCATTATCCATACCTAAAATTTTCAAGTATATGCCGTTGGTGTGCACCAAATTTTTCCCACGATATGTCCATAAAAAAATAAAAATAAAAAACGAGTAGAAAGCTAATTCAAGTCTCTAAAACATTTATGTTTACTTCAAGTTGAAATTCCTAAGGGAGATATGGGTTTGAAGAGGTCGAAGTTGAAAAACATAAAATTTAGCAATTTTGTTTTTAAAAAACAAGCCAAAAGTGTTACCCAACTTTGTGTTTTCACCCATTTGTTTGGAGCATAGATAAGAATTTTTTTTCCAAATGTTTCTATTCATCGCATAGTTCTTCACAGATTGTATAAATTGAGATGTATATGGTTATTTATTTTAAAAAAAATTGATGGTATATATCTTACTCTATATATCATTAATTGTTTTATAATTATTATATATATTTTTTGTTTGTCTGTTGTTGGTAAATTCATATTTCTCTTCACAGATTTTATACCTTATTTGCGATAATTTGGACTCAACACACTTGCATTTTCAACCATTGCTGCAAAAAGCGAATTTGTATAGTCCTTCCAAACTTCCTCTTGTGAGTGTGCCATCTAAACCATTGACTAGTATCACTTGCAAAAACATGGATTTAGTTGAGACTCATCAACACATACAAGAAAAAAAACAATGGATTTGGAAATTTTTTAATGGAAAAAGGTCCACGCCGATTAAAGATCGAGATACAAAAGCAAGGAAACCTTCTACGACAACAACAAGCTTCCTATGAAAAAGGGGTTAAAGCAATACATACTTTCTTGGAAGCAATTGAAGACACCTCGACACATCCATGCTCAGTATGTGAGACTTTACATTTAAACAAATATATACATACTATCAAAAGTAAAACTATATTGACACAGTTTTATTGTGGAAATTACTTTTGGGAAAAGGTCATTCAACCTGGTGACCATATTTGTTCATCTTGCAATCAGTCATTGTGCAATGAACAAGTACCTAGATATGAAATTCCTTCGCAGATACGATGTAATAGAAAAATACCTTTTGAAGCTTTGATGCCATTAGAAGAATTCTTAGTGTCACCAAGAATGGTCTTTTCACAAATAAGGAAACTTGGATCTAAAATAGCGCAACTCAGATTGATTGGAACAATTTTTAATATCCTTGCAGATTTGGATAAAATTCAACAAGCATTGTAGTGAAATTTAGGAGACTGAATGCCAATTCCAGTTATGCTAAAGCAAAATCTAGCATACAAAAATGCATACTTGTCTGGAAATGTGCACCCAATGAATGCCATGGATTCCTTTTAAATGGCTTGTGCAAGATTATGTTGTATCAAGAATGTTGTATCAAGATTATGTTGTATCAAGATTATGTTGTATCAAGAATGTTGATTGATCTAAGAAATATTTAATAGAGGCATTGAACAAGAATGTGCAAATAACCCAACGATGGAAATAGATGAAACTTTTCAAGAAGACAAAGAGATAGAACACGTGTATAAATCAATGATACATGGATATGGACATACTCATTTAATAGATGAATTGGCGAACAATATCTTGTAAATTGCACCTTAGGAAGCATTTAAACCACTAGGTATGTTTCAAGATAAGTTTTCTGAGGAATTGAATTTCACTACACTTTTTTTGGATTTGGCCGACCTAAAGACATTTTGGAGAGATTTTCATATCAACAAATTGTACATTAGGAGATTACACATATGAAAAATGGAATTGAATCACACAATACAAATATTTTCTTTAAAATGATAAAAATTTTAATTAAACAAGTTTCAAGCATTGCTTGGATATCAATTCGCAAAGGAGAGCTAAAAGGAAAAAAACTGCTAGCAAACGATGTGAACAGAAGAAAGGATCTTAACAAGTTCTTAAATTCCCCATTGCATATCGGTCCTTGAAAAAATACATACATTGCTTGACTATTTTGAAAACATGAGGAAAGATGTTTTTGCTATGATACACCAACTTGACCCACCAACATTCTTTATAATGTTAAGAAGTATTGAGCATGTTTGGGATCCACTTTGCAATGCATTGCAACATATTGAAAATCAACAATCAACAAAGCATACTAACAAAATTTATGAACAGAAAATTGACTCGTTGATAAGAAAATTCCCTGTAGTGTGTACTCGTTACTATAGAATAAACGCATTCAATTCCTTGATCTTGAACAATAGCAGTTTCTTTGGAAATGTTGAAGACTACTTCTTTACAACATAGTTCCAGCATAGAGGTAATGAGCATGAACATGGGCTACTGTGGATAAAAAATGCACCAGTCAATGGTCAAAGTTCTGATAATGAGATTATTGCATTTGTCGATCAATACATATCTACTGATTCATAATTTCTTGATGAGGATCTCATTAAGGCTCAAACCCATAATCATACCAAAACGTGCAAAAAAAAATCTTGCATCTAATTGTAGATTCAATTTCCCTTTTTCTCCATTGGATGAAACATTGATTTTGCATCCACTAGAACATGCAACAAATGAAATTCTTGTGAAAGAAAAAAACCTTTTCTCGATCTTGGAACAAAAAAAATTCAAAAGACGCGTCTTTCAAATATTTCTTGATGGCATTAGAAATTACTGAAGAAGAATATATATTGCTAGTTTGCTCTTGCCTTGTACGCCCTGTTCTTTTATTAAAAATGCAACCAATAGATACGTGGGTAAATGCATTTGTAAAAAATGTTCCATGTCTTTGGAAAGGAAATACAGATGCACAATTCATAGTGGATGCATATGTTTTAGGCACTTATTTATCTTCATATATAACAAAGATGGATATAAGCATGGCAACTACATTTAAAAATATCAAAGACAAATGTTTATTTGAAAAACGATGGAAGAATAGAATCAATTTGCAAACTTGGTAATGCATTGTTAAATATGCATCAAATGTTTACGCGACAAGCAATCCATATTTCCCTTTCACTTCCTCTTTATCAACATCAAGGAATTTTTTTTATTAACAATGCACTAGAAGAAAAACGTCCATGTGTTAAAAGACCATTTCTATTGCAACAAAAAATCCAGATGATTATGAAAACATCCTCTATTCTTCTAGCATAGATAAATACAAATGCCAAGCAATTGAACTTGAACATTTGTGCTTAGCAGAGTATGTTTCCCATCACTCATGCACAAATACAAGTAGAACAATGAGAAGGCATGCATCTATTATATGATATATATACAAGATTTGGAGAATTGGTGACGGGAGAAACTTTTGCTTTATGTACCGCATAGAGAAAATTTATTTTCTTTATTAGCAAATCATCGAACATGGTTCGATGCATACATGTTTCATATAGATATAATAGAGCTTTCCAAATCAAAATTTGTAGTGAGTGTAACAGGGAAATGGGGAAATTTCGACAAAGCTATTGAAACAATCAATAATACGTCTAAATTAATATTTGCCCCTTTAAATGCTTTAGGAGAACAATCTATTGACTTTGAACTTGAAAATATGACATCCAACATGACCTTCTGAATATGCCTCGATACCATCAACTAAGTTAGAATGCTATGGCCGAGTACATTAAAAAAACATATGTTATAAGCATTGAAGAGTACTATGCAATTAGGAGAAGCCTTAATACAGAACAACAATCAATAACAAAAGAAATTTTACTTAGAAAAATAAATGATTGATCTATGCTTATACATATTTTCGTAATTGGTGGAGCAGGTACAGGGACAACTTATACCATGCTTGCAATCTACAATGGTTTGTTGCACTTCCATAACAAATATAGTCATAGTGATTCATAAAAATAGGGGTCTAGTGGTTGCATTTATGGGAAAAGATGCCTAAATGTACATGGCATCACAATTCATTATGCTTTGCATCTTCCATTGAACTATGAAAATTTGATTCCGCTAAGCTCAAACACATTAGACTCAATAACCAAATAATATCAGCAATTGCACGTTCCATTAATAGATGAAGCATCGCTCATTGGTGCACGGATGTTATACAACATAGACAAAAGGCTTAGAGAAATTATGCACACACATGCGTTTCCATTTAGAACTCTAGATGTCATATTTGTGGCGATTTGTTCCAAGCACAACCTATACGTGACTGTTGGATTTTTAAACAGCCAATCTTACATCAAGAAAATACCATATGGCTTTTGGGTAGAAAACGTTAAGATATTTGAATTGGAAAAATGAATGCGACAAACAAACAAAATGTTTATTTCTATTTTAAATAGAATAAGAACTAATACACATACTAAGGATGATATTTCTTACCTTAAGCAAGTATTCCATAGACCAACACCATGGGATCCTACATTTCCTTAGCTCTTTTATAGGAATAAAGATGTGGAAGAGCATAATAAGAAAATGTTATGTGTTGTTAAAATGACTTCGTATAGTCTAATAGCTATTGACAAAGTAGTTGACTTGATTGGGAAACCAACATTTGAACAAAAACAAATTATCCCCCCTTCTCAATTGACTTGAAAAAAAGTATGATTGTTGAATTGATTGGAGGAAGCTATGTATTTGACGATGGGTTGGTGAACAGTGTAGAAGGGATTTTCAAATGCTATACAACAAAGCCATTGAAATTGTGTGGATTTAATTCCAGCATCCAACAATTGGATATGCGCAATGAGCTAGTATGCAACAACTATACACACATGATGTTATGTGCAATTGGATGCCTATTAAAAGAGTTTCGTGCAAAATACAAAAGAAAATAGGAAAACAATGATATGACAACAATTCCCTCTTCAATTAGCACGTGCACAAGCAATTCATGGTGCACAAGTTCTAAAAATGGATAGATTGGCATTTGATCCCGTGCGAATAAAAAAACATGGCCTTGTGTATAATGCCCTTTCCCGTGTAAAAAACATTGAATCTCCCTATCTTATAAACAAGTTAAAAGAGAATAATTTATCTTGTTTATGTTAAAGTTGTTACTGAAATTGAAAGAATCAAAACATATTCATAATGGAAATTTCAATATGGACTTTGTTCGAGGAAAGAACAAAACTATTTCCTAATATGTACATTAAACACACAAAGACTAGCATTGCATACGGAATATGTTGTAAAATACAATGAGATCATGCAAGCAGATATATTATGCTTCCAAGAAACTCGCAATCACAATATTTCCAAAGATACTTTACTTGCAAAATAATATAACTATCTATCGAAATTTGATATACATGGGATTGCTACTTGTTAAAAAAAACAATAATCTATAGCAACTCAAAGTTAATTATCATTGCTTCAACCTAATAAACATTTATAATAGATCAACAACTCCAGTTGAAAGCCTTCTTACATTTTTTACTTATGTGTTCTTCCAAACAAAACAAAACAAGAAAATTTTCATTGTAGGAGATTTTAACATAGACATGTTACAACATAGTTCAACAAAAAAAAAAATGAACTTGTTTATGGAAAGCAATGACTTTAAACTTTTTACAACCAAATCAATAATAGAGAATGGCTCAATGCTTGACCATTTTTAGTCAAATGTAGAGAATACTAATATTGTCTTTGGAATCTTTCATGCTTATTGGACTGACAACCATACAAGTTTCATTTCACTTGCTCTTGCAACACCATAAACAATGTTAAAAAATATGTAGAAAATGAATGGGAAGTTCTATATAAGCAACCTCCCTCCTGCTTGCACAACATAGAAATATGAACAATCAGGGAATTTTAAGATAGAGTAAATTGATGATATAATATATATATATATATATATATGTTCTCATTTGTTCACTATTGTAGTTTTCTTGTTAACTTTAAATGCTTAGATTTATTGCTGATGTTTTTTTTCCTTCATGGATATACTATATCCTTTTTTGTTCTTTTATTAGAATCTAAGCATCAACCTATTTTACATGGATCATGTACAACTTGACATTTGTAGGCAAATGCTTTATAAGAAAAACAATGACTTGCATAATTCAACAAGTTTTTGACTAGTTTTTTCCCTGCAAAGCACCTTATATGTGTTTGTTAACAACAAAAGTGCTTGTGCTTTTGATGGTTTCTTTAAAACATATTCACTTGTTTTTTTATACATCTTTGTTAGGTCTAGAGCCTCATGCAAGTTATTCGTTTATAAGAATGTTGTTTGTTTTTTACTTTTTCTTTTCGAGCTTTTATAGTTTCCCTCGATGTACAATACTTACATAATTGGCTTTGATTGTTTACTTATTTGTGTACTGTTTATTGCATTTTTTTTTTGTCTCCTTTGGAGCAGATATTTGGTTCTAAAAATGCTTCTTCATATAAAAAAAAATTTGTTGTAAAATTGTATTGCCTTTGAAAAAGGTGGGAACAGGGGAATTTGCAGTTGCAAAGATTGCTATAACTACAAATATATTTTGCTAGACAATTTTTGTTTTCAACACTGTTTTGCATATTGCACTCACATAGAAATAACCATTCTAATCTGAATATGCATAGATCTTTGTAATAAGTTTCTACTTATTTTCCTTCATGCTTGGCAGAGTCTCTACTCATCCAAAGTTGTGTTAAAAGCAGAGAAATCTTCTTTCAACATCCATCTAAAAATTGATGGAACATGCTTGGATTCGAACAACTTAAATGCCATGTGTATTTCATTGGAAAATACCTCATTTGCAAGAGAACTAAGAGAAAGCATTAGTTTAAAAAAAGATTTTGGAACCAGAATCTACTCCATTTATGTGGTTCATTTCCTAAATCAGATCATTGGAACATTGGCAACATTGTAAAGAAAATTTGTACTATTAGTTCCATCATTTGCATTGGCCAGAGATAAGCACAACATAGGTGAAGACATGTCTTTGACCTCTTTGTGCAATGTTCTGGAGATTTTTTATTGGCCAGGTTATTTTCTTGACCAAAGCAGAAGGCGTTCATTGCATATAAACAAATGTCAATATTTTCCTTTGAACAATTTAGCTATATCATTATAAATACAAAATGCAATATTTTCATTGCATCTAAACGAACTTAGTCATTTCCATTTCTCATTTGTTCTATTTTTTCTTTGTTGGTTATTGGCTCTGATTGCTTCTTTCAGTCTTTGTTTTGTGTTCTTGTTTGGTTTCAATAGTTGCAGTAGGTTTTAAGAAAAAATTAGGCTTTGTTTATAGCGAACTCCTCTATTGTAGTTAAGCATTGCTTTGACATGGTCATTAGAAAATAGCTTGTCCTTATAAGATGTGCTTTGACCAAGCTAGGAAAGGATTTGTTGTATTCAAGACAATGAAACATGTTTGGCACATGGCATTTGACTTGCTCTGGTAATAATTAAAAAAAGCAATTACAATTTTTTCTCTGCTTTGTCACTTGTAACTCCTCATGCTGTTGAAATTGCATTTCCTCATCTATAGACAAATTGTGTTTTGTGTGAGCAACAATGGTTATAATAATTGTAGCTATACATGTTTCCAGATAGATATAACAAGAAACAAGACAAGAAAATGGACACACAAACAAGCAACGAAACACAAAAAAGGTGGGAAAGAAACTAAAAGAAATGAAAAAAAAACAAGGAAAGAAAAAACAGATCATTGTTGTTGTGATTTTTTATTTCATGTGTCTCTGCTTTTTATACCTGCTTTCTAGTTTTCTATTGCATGCTAGTGGCTAGAGAATATTGACAAGTTTCAAGGTTGTTACATATGAAACTGTTAGAAAAAATAGGATCGTAGAGCAATAACCATAAACAAGATGCAAATATAAATCACATAAACACAATACAAGAGAGACACCAATTTAACGTGGTTCACCCAATATGGGCTACGTCCATGGTGAAATTGCTAGTCATTTTATTATCATACCATCCAACAAGTGAAGGGATACAACCTACAACACATCCGTTGCAACTTCCTCTTCAATCTCTCTTAGTCTCTCTTACACAATCACAGATATCTTTACAATGCTACAATACATTACATAGCCGTATTACAATGTTTTCCTTGTAAAGGGAATTACCATGGGAAAATAATACGGGTTACACAATACCACAGGCCCGTAAATGGTTGGCCAACAAAAAAACCCATAATTTTTTTTCGGGGGATTCTCCCTCGAACCCCCATTCCCGGGGGCAATGCCCCCCCCGATGGGATGAGGGTACAGTGCACTTGCATATTGTTAAAAACCCATGTCAACCCTTCTATTTACATTGTTAGTATATTTTTGTTAGATGCATATGCTTTGTAAGTCATCCCGTAGTATTTGTTGATCCATAGTTTGTATTATTGTTGTTGGACTCATATGCTTTGTAAGTCGTCCTGTAGTAATTGTTGATCCATATTTTGTATTGGGCCATGGTTTGTATTGAAACATGGTATTGACCCTTGGTATTGGCACCTAGACTTAGTATATAAGTTTTTGTTGAGACTAATGAAGGTACCGTGAAGTTATTTGTATTGAGCTTTCTCAAAGGAGGTTGCCCCCTCAAAGTGGCCTGCGATCAATATAAAAGTGATTATGAGTTCTGTTATTTCTTCTATATTGTGTGTTTTCATTAATTAATTATTGCAGGTTCTTCACATCTAGTATCAGAGCACTTTCTTGGGCTCGTTGGGTGGAATTTATGCCAAAATTGTTTTTCGCATCTGTTGCAAGTTCGAATTTGGGAATAATCCATATCCGCTTAACTGTGGGAAGTACTTGGGCATAATCCCTAAAACTCATTATGAGGAGTACCACAGGAACCCCAAAGTAGCTGGCCCATTGAGAGGACCTACCATCGAAAAGGGAAACGGCCCCTACCTGATTGACTAGTTCCCACTCGTGAGGTAAACCAAGAGCTGTCGTTTGTGGCAAAGCGGTTATCAGTTTTACCTAAGCTGTGGAGTGAGGGGTACTTCCTCAATACGAAAGCCGTCAGATAGCATTGGTGGCCGAGTGAAACCCCTGAACTGTTAAGAAACCGCACATACCTGGGGTCCATATCCGCACATACCTGGGGTCCATATCTATTTTCAGCTGAACTGTTACTGATCACTTCCGCGCCATTTCAGATCCTTTCTGAGCCGTTTCAAATTCATTCTGACAGTCATTCCAGATCCAGCCATTCCAGATCTAGCCATTTTTTATCCATTCGACGTCGTTTCAGATCCATCTGTTGCCGATCCCGGACACCCCTGCAATCCCATTCTACATATTTCATTCCTGAGGACCCTATCCCAAATTCTACTTCCCAAAGCCAGAAATATCACATTTGTCTATTTTTAGGGTTTTTCATAACTTCTTCAATTTTCACCCACTCACCTCCAAATTTTGCAACCGTGTTCATTCCCTATTTTTGCTTCTTTGTCCCTCTTTGACAAATTTTCTCATTCTTTCACCCCACTTCTGAAATCCCCATTTTTTGCTTCCCTTCCCATCAGAAAGTGTCCAAAACCTATCCAAACCCCAATTACCCATCCGAGTTTTTCCCAAATCCAAATTTCTTTTTACTAAATAATCTTTTGTTTGTGTTTTTCTATCCATTCCCCCCCCCCAAAAAAAAAACTCTTGGTTATGGTTGTCACCCACGCAGGAGCAAAAACCATGGAGGAAGCACTAGCAGCCATCCAAACCAAACTCCAAGATCTGGATGAAAAATTTCTTAGCCTCCATCTTCAACATTCATCCCTAAACAATAACCGACAACAAGAATCTTCTGCAGTCAATGGGTTCTCTTCTTCCAACACTTTTCGTGGTCCGAAGCTTGAATTTCCTCGCTTCAATGGTACTGATCCGACTGGATGGATCTATCGTGCAGAACAGTATTTCAGTCTGCATAATACTTTTGATGTCCAAAAAGTTCCACTTGCATCCTTTCATTTGGAACAGGAAGCCCTTCAATGGTACCGTTGGTACATTAAGGCTCATGACGAGCCAAAATGGACAGATTTTTGCTAACTCTTTTTGCAACGATTTGGTCCTAGTGCTTTTAATGACTTCACCGGAGCACTCACTAAACTTCGCCAAATTGGCATGGTGAGAGAGTATCAGATAGAATTTGAGAAACTAGCTAACCACACAGAACGATTGTCTGATGACTTCTACGGGAGTTGTTTTATCAATGGTCTTAAGGATGAAATCCGCCTAGAGATCAAAATGTTCTGTCCCAACACAATGATGGAAGCCCTGGGGTTGGATAAGTTGGTAGAAGACAAGATTGCCGCCCAACAGCGCTCCAAACCCACTTTTGCTCCCTTTCGAAATATGGGTTCTCAACGACCTCCCATCCCACCAGCTCCTCGACCAACTCCTATCAAGCATTTGTTTGAAATAGAGATGCAGGCACGCAGAGAAAAAGGGCTTTGTTATAATTGTGATGAAAAATTCACTCAGGGACATAGATGTGTTCAACAAAAGTTCTATCTCTTGGATGTGGATTCTATGCTCGCCTCTAAAGTTGGTGAAGAGGCTCCAGATACACTGGATGATCAGGTCGACATTCAGGAGCCACCTATTGACCTTCCATCTCAGGAAGACCACCCAGAGATATATCTCCATGCTTTATCTGGCGTCACCACCCCCCAAACAATGCGGGTCAGGGGTTACTTCAAGAAGCTTCCTCTTACAATACTCATTGATTCTGGTAGCACTCATAACTTCATTGACCCTCGGATCGCCAAACATGCTGATTGTTTTGTCCATCCTTGCTCCAACTTTGAAGTCATGGTTGCCAATGGGGGCACCTTACCTTGCAAGGGAAAGTGTCACAATGTGCATATCTCTCAGGAAGATTATAACCTGCACTCTGACATGTTTTCCTTGTCCTTAGGCGGATGTGATGTGGTTTTGGGCGTTCAATGGTTACGCACACTTGGCCCCATCTTATGGGATTTTGCTGAACTTTGGATGCAGTTTTCAGTCAATGGGAAACAACACAAATTTAAGGGCTTACAACAAGGGTCTCTTTGCATCATCAGTTCACATCGCCTGGAAAAGATACTTAAGAAGAATTCACATGGTGTCATCGCTCAACTCCATTCCATTCAGATGCACCCATCAACGGTCTCCCCTACTTCCTTTTATAGATATGCAGGTGTCCTTACTGAACTAGTGGGATTGTCGCCTTCAAGAGACCTTTCCAGAAAGAATTTAGCCGCATCTACATCTCAGTAGGAAATGATGGCTATTTTGCATGTAGTACAGAAGTGGCAACCATAACTATTAGGGAATTATTTCTGCATCAAGATTTATCTCCAGAATCTGAAAAATTTCTTGGAACAATGGGTCTCCTCCCCAGTACACCTGAAATGGGTTATCCAACTCATGGGTTATGCCTATGTGATCACTTACAAGAAGGGTAAGGACAATATGGTGGAAGATGGTCATTCTCGCACATTTGATGAACCAGTTTCTCTTCCAGCTATTTCTCTGCTTGTTCCAAATTGGTTGCAATTTGTTCAATAGGGATATCTCTTCTATGCACTCCATGCTTCTTCATCAGCAGAGCACTCTGGGTTCCTCAAAATGTATGACTAGGAACACTGTAACTTCTTTTGGTAGGGATTGAAAATGACAATTCAACAGATGGTGGCTGACTGTGATACTTTCTAGGAAAACAAGGGTGAAACGACACTCCTTTCGGGATTGCTCGAATCCTTTCCCATCCCTACACAGATTTGGAAAACTATTTCTATGGATTTCCGAGAAGCACTCTAGTGGTACAATACAACATCTAAAAGGACATCATATGAATTAGTCTATGGACAGGCACTGCCAATTCTTCTTCCATACACCCTCAGCAACTCCCCAGTTCAGGCAGTTGACTCAATTCTTCGAAACCGCGATCAGATTCTTCTAATTCTGTAGGACAATCTTCACATGGCAAGAATTCGACTGAAACAACAAGCTGATCAACACCATTCTGAGCGCACTTTTCAAGGAGCTGATATGGTTCTTCTTCGTCTATAGCCTTCCAAGCAACCCTCCCTGAAACTCACAAGGAATCAGTGGCCTGGAATGCAACCCGAGGATGCTACAGGGGAACCACTCCTTCAGATTCTGCATCAATTTCCACATCTAAAGCTTTGAGGACAAAGCTTTTTCTAAGGGAGAGGGGATGTTAAGAACCCATGTCAACCCTTGTATTTACTTTGTTAGTATATTGTTGTTGGACGCATATGCTTTGTAATTTGTCCCGTAGTATTTGTTGATCCATAGTTTGTATTATTGTTGTTGGACTCATATTCTTTGTAAGTCGTTCCATAGTAATTGTTGACCCATATCTTGTATTGGCCCATGGTTTGTATTGACACATGGTATTGACCCATGGTATTGACCCGTGGTATTGGCACCTAGACTTAGTATATAAGTTTGTGTTGAGACTAATGAAGGTACCGTGAATTTATTTGTATTGAGCTTGCTCAAAGGAGGTTTCCTCCTCGAAGTGGCCTGCGATCAATATAAAAGTGATTATGAGTTCTGTTATTTCTGCCATATCGTGTGTTTTCATTAATTAATTATTGCAGGTTCTTCACACATATCATATAAAACCGGGGTACAAACACGGTTGAAGCAACAACATCTCTAAATTAAGAAGATCAGGATCCAAAACCAATAGAAACAACAACACAAAATAAAATAGAAAAAACATCAACCAGTGAGGTAGAAAAAAGGTAAAGCAATCTTCATATGCTTATGAATTATCAATGTTGTAGTTGTTGTAAAATATGGCAAAAAATTATTAGAATGTTATCATTTTTTTATGTATCCACACAATTGAAATTACCTATATACTATAAGATATCTAAATTACCAGAAAGTTTGAGGAATTTTTGATGGGGTTTAAAAGCAAGCAAGCAAAATTGTCTCTCGGGACTGCACAACTAGTTCAACTTCAAGATTTCTCAAACAGCAGGTGAAGGATTCAAATTCTTGGTTTCAGACATGGAATGAGTTGAGTGACATGTTAAGTGATAGAAACAACTAAAATAAATCAAATTGCATTTTATAGGTTCATCTATTGATCAAACACTAAAAACTAGCTATTTTCCATGGCAATCTAGACTAGGTGCAAGAAATTGATATGAAAATCATACTTCTCTTTATTTAATATGAAGAATGGACTTCAGAGGTTCAACATTACATTAATGAAATCCATCAGAAGTTGAAATACATCTCATATAAGTCTTAGGAAATAAATACATAAGAGAAATAATTCTCCATCATGGAAAGAGTAGAAATCATCAGGATTTTGAATGGGATACTTCTCAATCTTCACAAACAAGCTCAAAATTCACTAGATGACACTTCAGGACCTGCAATAAGATCAGTGATTAATACTAGATGTCATCATCCTCTCAAAAGAAGCAGGGGCACATCTCCCATCTTGGACTAGGGGCACATCTCCCAAGTTAGAGAAGCAAAATAGCTCTCAATTCAATTCTCAAACTATCAAAATATGGGCAAGTGGTGAAAAATCCTTTTATATATTTAGGATGACTTGTGGAGCAGTTCATCTAGGCTAATGCGCCCCCATGGAGTGGATAAGGAAAGCTTGCTTTCAATATTTTATTTTTTGCTTTGCTTTCTTCCTTTTCTTTATCCTGCTTTTCCTTTCTATCCTTCTTTTGCTCTTGATTGCTTTTTCCTGCTTTTCTTCCATATCTTGTTTTTCCTGCTTTTTTGCCTTGTCCTGTTTTCCGCTTTTATCTGCTTTCTTCTTTATTGTGCTTTTCCTGAGCTTTGCTGCTTTCTGCCTTGTGCCATCTTTTCTTTCTTTTTCTTGCTTTCCTAGCTTTGGTTGCTTTTAACTTTTCTTGTTTTGCAAGCTACCTCTTGGTCAAACCTTATCCTCTAATGTGCCCTTATGGATCATTATCCAATTTATTCCATTGAAATAAATATATATTACTGAAAAATAACTTTTATCAAGTGCATCTTAAACTTAAGGAAATGAAATTAAATACTTTGTAAACCTCAAAACTTAACCCCTCATTAATTAATTAATTCCAAACTATCACTAGGAACCATGGGGTTGAATGGGTATTGGTAGAATATGGTAGTATAGAAAAACGGGGACATTATAGTCCTCCCCTCCAGAGATTGCTTATCCTCAAGCACTATAAGATCTGTAATGGAACTTGACAAGCATTGGAATTTCAAATTCTAACTGAACTCCATGGAGGTGACACCATGTTGCTGCTGTGCTACTCTGGCTATAACTGGATCTCCAAAAATGATCCCGGGGTCCCACTGCTTATGTTGCATTCCTCCATACATCAATGGAAACTAAAATGATCCATAAATTCCTAGATCCCATTACCACTTATGCATGTTATACAATGGCAATGTCTCGGGTTGAAACCTAATAATCTAAGGAATGGCAGGATCCCATATGTGTGTGGGATGGCAGGATCCCATATGTGTGTGGGATGGAGAATGGTGAACCAAATCTCTATAAAATTCATCCATCATGGTTGGCTCAACCGAAGTGAGATCATGTGGCTCCTCCAAAACTGTATAACTACCACCTAGAGGAAACTCATAATCTCTCAGGAAATAAACATGTTCTTGGTATTCATTTTGCTTGACCTCAAATTCCCCAAGCACATGCAAATAAGAATGCACCTCATGTGCCCAATGCACACAAGTACCATAGATCAAAGTGGTATTAGAGCGAGGTTCAAGATCTCGGATCTAAGGGCTGAAAAATTGCTTTCTACTATTGCTCAGAATGAATTGCATAGAATTTATTATTGAGGTATTCGTATAAATGCAATGTCTATGTGTTTTTATTCTGTTTTTAAATAAATATAGGCGATCTCAATGAGAGAATCGACTAGTATCTTAGTTATACTATAGATCAGAGATACCACGACTTGTATGAAAGCAATGACATACCTCACACAACTACGTTGATCCCCAATTTAAGGAGCTTGTTGTGATAACTCGCAGGGTATCTAAAGTGGTAATCGAATGTCAATCCAATTGAATATATTATAAGGAGTCAATACTTTAAATTGAATGATGTCAAAATAAATTTACAGTTGTGTTTTGCAGAATGTTTGAAACAAAGTGAATTGGGGATTAATTCTTTGACCCTTTCAAGGATGATCTTGTTTGTGTTATGTACACTGAATTTAGCTTTCAACTCATCAAATCTCTACTTTGCTCAAAGAAAAGTTCTTTGGTGATTTCAATGCCCCTCTTAAAGAGGCTAGTGGTTGAAAACGAGGGGCTCTTAGCGTTGGACTTCAATCTCCACGAAAATCTTGACTAACCATTAAAAGAAATTATTTCTCTAAATTTCGTTCTAGTGGTGTACCCCATTAATTGGATTTTTTTTTTTTAATGTTGCTACTATTATTATCACAGAAAGTGTTCCTCCATTATGAGGCATTATTAATGTTGTAAAGATATATTGCTTCTTGGTGTTGTGCCCTTTGTGGATTTCTTTATCTTGTAATATACTTTGTACTGGAGGTTTATATAATAGTTAAAACATATTTTAAAGAACATATGTTTCCCTAGGGAAAGCTATGGTGTCCATCCGGACTTGTAATAGAAACATGCTTCACAAATTTTGCAATAAAAAAATATATAATAAAGTGAAAATTTGATGTTAAAATGCACCTTGAGAGTATATAGCCAAAGCACCCAAGAACATACTGATGTCATATTGATGAAAATATTCTCAATATTCACATTGGAGGATTATGCAGGAAGAAATCCAACACCATACATGTATATATGGCGTATATCAGAGACACCTGTGCCCTTTTACTTGTACCCTTCCCTTTCGTATCAAGTGAAAAAAGAACTTAAAACAACAAAGGGAATTTTATTGTATGTAACAAGACTCTATTATAATATCATGCTTCATACTCTATCCCAAGTGAAGTTAAAATTGACGATGGCATGCAAAGCGTCTTAACCTGGACCTCCATCATTGTGGATAACAACCAAGATGCAACTCTAAGTTCTCAACTCCTGTGATCTGTAATTGAGTAGCCATTAAGTAAATGTTACGATAACAAGAAATCCACGACATTTTGAGTTATAAGTGGTAATTCTTTAAAAACCTTTGTTACAAGTCAACACCGATTTAATTATAAACAGTACCTTCCAAGGTCTAATACCTTCAAACCGTAACAACTTGATATATTGATAAATTTCACGAGGAGTATAATGGAAATCCTCCCACCGTGGTAGTTAACTCTGTGGCACCGTGCAGGAGAATTCTTAGTAATGACATTAAATTTTAAGGCATCGCCAGATTCACCACCCTTTTTATCTTTGTTTGCTGCCTCAGATCTGAGGTTATAGTGGAGTTAGAGTTCCAAAAGCCTCGACTGCTTGTCTGTCTGTCGATGCCACCTAAACGACCTAGATATTACATCTCTGTTTGTTTTACTTATTTAAACATTTAGTTAACCGAACTGGAATATTTTTAGTTCGTAATATGCGTTACAATGTTGTTAAATTGATATACTATTAGAATGTATATAGTATGCTTTTATATGATCAACATGGGTCAAGAACATAAGTTAGATTTTGATAAATGTTAAATGTTTTATTATATATATATATATATAATGGTATTATATATAATGAGAGATAAATGGTTAATATATAAGGATATTATATATATATTGAATAGTAATATGACATTTTTTTAATATCTTATAGGTGTGATGTAAGCGTGAATGTAAGAGGACATATATATAAAAGAATACCTTAACTACTTCCAAAGTGATGTATCTATATGTATGCAATTGCATGTTCATGTTATATGTATGTCTTCGTATAAGTTGTCTTATTTTGGGTTTAGATATTTGATTTAATGTGGATTGCATATTAGTTGTATTCTTATGAATTTACGCAAGTGGAATACGAAGGGTAGTAGATTTCTCATTCGAGATATTTGAATATGTAACGTACAAAATTTTCATAAAAATTAAAATTTTTCTATGCAGTATTTAATGCTAATACTTGTTATGTAGAAAGTATGATAATGTTAATTTAATACTTTCAATCACAAAACGGTTATGTTTACAATGAAGACACATACTTAATCACCAGGGTTGTCCATTAATTAAATATGTCGTAACATCAAAATGTTGTAATTATTCTATTTCTGTCGTAATCCATTTTTTTAATAAAAGCATTTGTTTAAATATTTATGCATCCTATTTTATCGTTATTTGATAAAAGCATAGTTTGGCTTTTAAACTGTCTCTCACAACCCTATAATTATGATCATGGATACTAAATTTTTATTTTCTTTTATTGAAGGGGTTCTATGGATACCCCGAGGCTTACTTAGCTATTCTCTAGCTAAGGCACTTTACTGTTCCTCTACAGATTTGCAGGTAAGAAATGTATTGTCCAGGTTTTTAAGAGTTTGACGATCAAAGAAATGATATGGTGTACGTCATTCTATCTTATTTTTCTTATACTAGATTTTACGTCCTTGGCATGCATATGAAAGCTAAATCTTAACACTTAGGGAAAACATACCCTAGCCATGATTTTATTTATCGTAACGTTATGATATAACTCGTGTCTATTCCATGGTTATTACATAGGGTTCATTACATTAAAGCTCTCTTCTTGTATTAGAGTAGGCATATGATAAACTTGTATTTGTAAAAGGTTTTAAATCACATTATATATATATATATATATATATCTTGAATTACTTATGAGGTGGTATTATAATCGACCTCCAACCATATATATATATAGTTCCAAATCGAATTGCTTTGATTATTTAAGTGATGACATTTAAAATGCTTATCCAAAACTATAGACTAAACTTGGATAATGAATTCGTTTAGTGTTAAGGTTTTGGTATCGCCACGATTCATGACTATAGGCAAGCATAATCTTATTTGAGCCACAATGCCGGTTCTATAAAATTCAAAAAGGAGGATTATCATCATGCATTTAAATTCTCTGTTTATACTCTTATGAATTTTTAAGCCGTATGATAGTTGTAAAAGAAAAAGAGGGCTTGAAACCCTAGAGACACGACTCATGTATTTTTGGTTTATAGTTGAATATAATTGATGCTCTAAAAGCTTACAGATGTTAATGGATGTTCTGAAGGTTTTTAGGGTTGAACCCTAAGACCGTTGTGTGGTTGTATTTAAATTTTTGGCTTGAAGATGACCCACTCTGCATTTTAAAACTATCATTTTTTGGGCAGATCCTTTTTTGCTTACGCTGGTTGTTTAAATTTATATCTGAATATTACGCCACAATGGCTCTGTCAATACTTCTTTTATTTATTGTGTTTTAAATGCATCAATTCTTAGAAATGCACTTTATATGGGCCAAGCCCTAACTTAATAATCTGTGTTTTAGTTTGTAATAAAGGATCAAATGCCAAAGCTGCTGTCAGTAGTTACTCCACAGGGTTAAACCCTAACCCTGCTAAAAATTTAGGCTTGTGTTTACAATGTATAATGTTATTAGTGACTGGGCGAGCTCTTGGTCGAGACTCGAACCCTTAACTCTATTATGTTGATAATCTATCTAAAAGATAACGTCGGTGCATCCAATGGATGTCTTCGAGCTCTATTTTGTTTACATTTTGAACATGACTAATGTTTTCAATCCAATGCAAGTTTTTATTGTTATTAGTTTTAAAGTTTATATGGAATGGATGCCAAGAATCTAGGTTGTAATAACCTAGTTCGTTATTAGTTATAAAACCCAGGGTGAGCCTTTTTACGGGTCTCGAACCAATGATACATGATTATAATAGTTTTGTTTCAAAATGGTTATAGGATCATCGTTTTCAATTTATAGCTTAATAAATATGTTTTACTGCTGTATAATATTAGATAATAGTGAGACCTATCGGGTTTGACCTTTGATATATTGGTTGGTTTTAATATATTAATATATATTTGTTATTAGTTATAGGGTTTCCCCTGGATTAACTTTTGAACTTGTTTTTTTTATCATGATTAAGATGTAATGTATTATCCAGAATCGATTTAATTTGTACAATGCGTAATGATATGTTATTTATATTTTGATCTTCTTTCAAGAACAGTCATTTCAACTGTGTTTCTGATATAAAAAGAAAAGCAGGGCTTAAGAATAATCATAGTGCCTAGTTTTGACTTTGTTCTAGAAAAAATAGAAATATTAAAAACTTCTATTTGTAACATACCCATTTCATAAGTCAAAGTAGTAATGTAGTGAGCTTTCAAGCGTTTCCACAATGACTACTTACTCATAAGTTATACTAAATAAGTTATAAATAAAGTATTCAATCGACACATTTACCATCACTCTTATGAGATCTATATTTGATACTTACCCTAATATGAAACACTTCTCCTTGTACTTCAATAACCTAAAGGATCTTCATATTTTATAATGGAACTTACTTGGGTCAAAAGGCACAAGATAATTTTCATCGCAACCCCAATGATGATTGAAATCATCATAAGGAGATGTCCACGCATTCTTATGCATATCCGTTCATGTAGACTACTCCTAATTCCATTACGTTATACTTTATAATTAATACCACAGATCTTTCCCATGCAATAAATTCTAACAATTAAACTTGTACATGCTTATGGAAACTTAAGAGACATGCATCTAGTTAAACCTCAACCATCAATCCTTATAACATTGCAATTAATACACCAGTTGTCACATACCCAAATAATTATTCTTAGGATTTAGTAAATTTCGAAAATTACTTTTCACATTCCAAACATCTTCTATTGATTTCTTACTCTTTCAATGCATACATTTAACCTGAATAAGATTATCATATCAAGAAACTTTCATGACATTAATCCATGACCATTATAAATCAGCAGAAACATCCTGACACAACAATACACATGCACCAAAAAGACATACGAGTAATTGACATAACATCTCCATTGAACAAAACAATAACGCCAATTGGACATACATAAGATTGAGACAATGATATAGGTGGTTCACCCCGACTAGGCTACGTCCACAAAGGCAGGTCATATTTTCTTTCTATTATTCAAGAGGAGAGTTACATCCAGCAACACATATGTTGCAATAAATTTTTCCATATGCTCGAAGTCTCTCTCATCGAGAGCATCTTCTAGAACAAACATAAGTAAGTAGATTCATACCATATGTCAAGCTAGGTTGTCTTTCAATACTTCAATATATATCTAGTAATGCGTGGATCGCTGGAAGGAATACCTATCACACTTCATACAGAGGATTTTAACGCAGTTCTCCAAAAACAGATTTCTATTCTTCCACATACAGAGATTCGCCAAAATCAAGGATACAGTGTTCACATACGAATTAAATACAGACTATGGACAATAAACAACAAAGTCTAAATCGTGGCAGTACCAAGATACACCCATACTCTAAGCATATCATAAAAAATTAAGGCGACAGGAGAAATACCTCAGAGATCTTCCTTGTCTTCTTCTTTCAATCATTTTACTACAAAGAGGAGTAAAGAAGCAACTCTACAACTTAAACCAAAAAGGACCTCATACTCTCTCTCCTTCCATGCATAGCATGCTCAGTTTTGTCAGAAGAATCCAAACGGTGAAACTCCCAAACGTATCTATACTCTTTTGACAACCCACGCCTAAACATCAACTTGATTCCCTCAATAGAATTCATTCTAAACTCATGGTCTCTATTCTCGAGATCGTACAGGTGAATAAGAACTTGATTTCCTCAATAGAATTCATTCTGAACTCAGGGTCTCTATTCTCCAGATCGTAGAGGTGAATAAGAACTTGATTTCCTCATTAGAATTCATTCTAACTCAGGGTCTCTATTCTCCAGATCGTAGAGGTGAATAAGAACTTGATTTCCTCAATAGAATTCATTCTGAACTCAGGGTCTCTATTCTCCAGATCGTAGAGATGAATAAGAACTTGATTTCCTTGCTGTCAGAATCGCAGCGCTGGAATTTCATACAATATGAAAATGCAAAAATACCACTTTGGGGATCCACATCTAGGTTGCTAGCCGTCCCTCTCCCTACTATACAAACTAGTAGAGATTTAAATCTCTTTGACAACCCCGTATTAACACAGGTTAGGACATCAATCTTTTGTGTACAGAGAATACAAAAATGCATGTCCCTGTAGATATTTCAATAAGAATGCTACAACGATACATAAAAGGAAAAATAGACAAACAACATTTCTTTTGGCGCAAGGATTTCCTATTCAAAGGAAAATAACCAGTACCCGATTGCTATGCATATTTCCTTAAGGATGCAAAGGACAGGAAATGCTACAGCGATACATAAAAGAAAAGTATACAAACAAGCATTCCTTTTAACGCAGTGATTTCTTATTCAACACAATAGAAAAGTAGAGTTTTAACAATACAAAACTGAGTTCCACGCATTCGCAAGTTTTCCAGGGCTCACACAGATCTACGATGGTAGATCAAATAAAACATAAAGCAAAAATAAAACAACAAACAACTTCAAGGATCAACACTGGTATAATCTTAACAACTGGAACAAAGATCCATGCATCTTTTATGATGGGATCGACGCTGATTGATACAGAGATCATTGCTTTAAATAACTATCATTGCTTAAATAATTGAAGCATATTCACGATGGAACATTTTTCACGTCGTTACTTTCAATTCATTTATGATGCAAGTATTAAATAAAAGAGAGATCAAACAACCAACTAACACAAGAAGAAAACACACAGATGGCATCTAAACCCTGTACTATCATTGCTTAAAGAACTGAAGCAGATTCAATGGAACAGATTTCACACTATGTCTTTCAATTCATTTATGATGCAAGGATTAAATAAAATAGATATCAAACAACCAATTAGCACAGGAAGAAAACACGCAGATGGCATTCACAGCCATCAAAAGAACTACAACGATCGCGGAGCAGGGTCTTCGTGTATGTATACACGCAAGTTTACACTCATAACCCCAAAGATCCATAGATCAGGGTTTAGGTAGCAATACCAGGATGGATAAGCAAGAAAACTAAGTTAATAAGATCTAAAATACAGAGATCCATTTGTTCAACAATTTCTCTTTATCAGAGATCGCATCGCCCGGCCACATTGAAAATATAAGATAATCATCTAAACGCATCCGTAAGACGCTATGAGCAGATAAATGCACAACAATCTACTTCATACCGAAAATCAGATGCAGAGAAAAACGTACTTGTATGCGAAATATGAGCAGATCTACACAATGCCCAGAGGTCAGGAATCATGTATGAAGACAGACATATACATAAATTTTATAAGCCGGCCATAGTATCGAATTTACCTTGATCATAGGGCACAAGGCTTACCGGACCATATCGCAGAGCTCCCCTCCTTGATCACAGGGTATGGAGATTTCTTCCCCCTCGCGCAGTCCAATTTCTTTCCTATATAAAACTCAGTTCCTGACCTTCATGCCGAACCCCCTTCACCAGAGTTCTCCTTCGCTCTTTATGCAAATCGCCCCCCCCCCTTTTTTCCAGCGATGAAGATCCCCACATTTAATAGTCTACCGGTCAAACTAAAGGTTCTCAGATCGCACTCCTCTAGAGCCGCGATCATCTCCGCTAGCTTCCACATACCGATATTTCCCCCAAGCACTCGACATTTGTCAATGGAAGTAGAGCATTAACCTACTTCCTCGGTTACATCACCCACGAAATCTTTTAAGAGATTACACGCCTTAAGCACTAGGCATTTGGCAATTGAGGTAAAACGGTCATCTACTTCTTTGGTTACATCACCCATGAAATCTTTTAAGAGTTTACACCACCTTAAGCATGCTCCCTCTCATAAATGGTCGGGTCTTCCATTATAAGGAGAGAAACAAATAATATTTTATTTATCTCATGCGATTTGGTCATTTTAGTCCTTTGTTCACACACACCTATATATATATATGTATCACACTTGATTATTCATATATGTATATATATATGTTCCTTTGTTCATATATTATTTAGGGAATAATATCCTCATTTATAATATAGAAGTCTTAATATTTGCTAGGAGACTTGAGAGGAGTTAGTACTTCCTTTGACAGCCCTTCTCAGATGAATCCTTAAATTAGGTCAACATAATCAACGCTTACTTTTCTTCAAGTTCTTTCTAGCATCAAGATGACATTTGTCATTCATGTCTTAAGTTTTCATGGCCTTCCGGCGAGCCAACCATATCCCCCAGTGGAATCATTTTCACATCGTTAGGTTCAACCTACTCTTATTCCCCTCAGTCTAGAACAACATGTATAAACATAATATTAGCTTCTAGGTCCACTGGTGGGGCTTTGGTCCTGAGCTCATCACCAGGGCCATTTACATAGATACAATTACATTTATTAAAACTAACCAAATAAAGATTAAAATAGGTCATAAAGGAGGGATATCACACTATTTGTTTATTTTGAAGTGGACATTACTTAGCTTGATTATACTACAGTATAATGCAAGGAAAGGCCCAAAGTTTTTTTCTATCTATATTGTATCAAAAGGCAAACTTGCTTCAGAGGATCTTTCGCCCTTAATATTTCATCGAGCAAACTATTATTTGGAAATGGCAGTTTCTTTATGGTGCCATGGATTTAGAGAGTTTTAAAACTTAATGAAATTATGAAACCACTACGAATTATTAGAAGTGCCTCAGATACAGAAATAAAGGAATGGAAAATACCTCCAGTAGAAGCAAATGAATAGACTAGGGCTAGAGGATTCTTCACTTAAGTGAAATATGTGAGGCAAGCTCAAGGATCAAAATGGTTCGAATTTTCAATAGTACCTGCAATTAGAAAAAAAAATTGATTAAGCAAAGTCGTGAGGGAGAAAACAGTTGAATTCCCTGTAACTTGACACAAAATCTATCACCTTTATCGCTCAGTTAGCCCTATCACCTAACATTAAAGTACATGATGTTTTTCATGTTTCCATTCTAAAAAAATATTTTCAAGGCACTACTCATGTTATTGATTGGGATGTTATACAGGTGGAACCCAAGGGAGAGTTCCAGGTGGGACCGGAGCATATCCTCTACAGAGGAGAATTCATACTATGGAACCGTACCATCGGACAAGTCAAGGTGCAATGGAAGCTCCTTAGTCCAGAAGAGTCCACGTGGGAATTGGAAAGTGATATGCGGGAGGCATATCCAATCCTATTCCAGGACGAAGAAATTGAAGAATAAAGACAAAAAATTTATAACACCAGGGACGGTGTTATCCTCTAAGAGGAGGTGTATGTAATACACTGAGAATAATTGAATTATTTTAATTCTTCAATCGCCAACTTTTGAATTAATGAAATAGCATAATTCGCACCTACAACAGTGTAATAGAATAGTATATGCATTACCTAGATAATATCTAAGTAAGCCACGGGGTGTCCTTAGGACCCCTTCATTCATTCAAGAAAGAAAAGAGTTAGAAATCATATTTATATTTTCAACTGTAAAATTACTTCATTCAGTTGACGACATGTAAATGAAAAATGCTTCATTCAAGGAACATATAGACAAAAAAGATAGATTTTTGGAACAAAAAGCAGTTACGACATAACCAAGGTCCTCAGTATTACAACATTACTATATTTTAGAAAAATTACCAAGTGTTGGTGATTAAGGAAGTATCATCATTTGCATAACTAAAATGTGATTGAAAGGATTAATTCATCATTATCATGACTTCCGTATAACAAATACTAACATTTATTGCGGCATAGAAAAAATTAAATTTTCAGTAAATTTTGGGGATGTTACACCAGTCAACTCTATCATATGCTTTCTCCAAGTCCATATTTAACAATTAAACCTTAAGTTTCTTCTGTTTGATAGAATGGAATACTTCGTGGGAGATACTAATGGAATCTAAAATTTTCCTATCACGCAGAAATCCATATTGTTCTAATGACATATGCTGTGACAGGAAAGGTTTTATCCGACTAGAAATAATTTTTGTTATAATTTTGTAAGCAAGGTTACAAAGTGCAATAGGTCTGAACTTTGAGAAGTTTTTAGGTTTATTACTCTTCGGGACCATTGTAATAAGAGTGGAGTTGAGGGATACAGAAACAAAACCTTCTGTTATGGAAAAATCCATCATTTCAAGTTAATCTTCTCCCACGATTTCAAACAAGTGTAGGAAAATTTTGACAGTCCAACCATCCGGGATAGGACTTTTTTCCTTTGCAAACTACATAAGTGCTTCTTCTACCTTACTCAATTTAACCTGTTTACCCATTTCCTTTCCTTCATTCTCATCAAAAAACTTTGGAAACAATTTAATGGTCTTCAATTGAGCTTCTAACGAGCATGTACCTGAATCCATAAATACATCCCCAAAATATTTTTTAGCCATAGTTTGAAAATCCGATTGACCTTTAACAATATTTCCATTATCATCAACTAACTCCCAAATAGAGTTTGTATTTCTTCTCTATGAGGAAAAGGAGTGCAAAAATCTTGTATTATTATCTGCAAGACCAATCCACAATGCCTTGCTTTTTAACCACTAGCCCATCTCTTGCTGTTTCAAGATTTGTTCTTTTTTCTTTTCAAATTCTTTAATTTTTCAGTCTATCCTCCTCATTAATAGAATAATCAACATTTTTTAATTGGATTATTTTGATCCATTCTTTTAAATTTTTATATTCTGCCAAATCCTTCTGTTTTTTATCCTTTATCCACTATGTAACTACCCCTTTAAGACTTTTGAGCTTTTTTACTATACTATCCATCGAATTTAAATCTTCCTCCATCACATCACTATTCCATAAACTTCTAATAAGTGCACAAAACTCTCCATTCAACAACCAAGAGCTATTGAATTTAAAAGGGTAATTCAAGATGGGAGTAGCACCTTCTAACTGAAGAAAATTAGGCCAATGATCTAAGAATCTATTATCCCCCACCCATGATATATAGTGGTAAAAAGACAGTAGTGTTCGGATATCCATCATCTATTTCGGGATACATATCTATTTCAGGATCATCTATTTCAGGATACATATCTACTTCAGGATCTTGCATGATCTATTTCAGGATATGCAGCCCAGTCACCAGTTTGATGCCTCCAGCACCTTATCCACCTTCTTCTAGCACCCGGGAGCCACTTACCACAGAGTTTTAGCCCTCCCAAGCTGAAAGGCGCCCTCTTCTCACCTACTGACAGAGAAGGGCGCACTTGTTCACCTACCACTGCAGATTCACTCCAGTTACATTCAGTTAGCTCCGATTCTGATTGATTTCACTCCTGACTGACTGTTTCACCTCCGATTGACCTCCAGTTCGATTAGGTGACTTGTTCTGACTCCAGTTAGCCTCCCATGCGCCCCCACTGAGCCTCCAGATCCTATATCAGTGCTACACACTTCAGTTACATTTATTATGATCAGTTAGACTCAGCTTGACACTTGGATGACTGGTTGTTGTGATTGATGAGCAACACCGATGATTGATGAGGACTCCTAGATAGAGTCAAGCTACTCCATTCAGTGATTCGAATGACCTCCTTAGGCAATTCGAATTGCTCTGTTCATTGTGACAGTTTGTATTGTAATTCATTCACCCTTTCTGGGATAGAGAGCACTGCTGCATGTTTTGCACAGTTTTGCACCATATTTTCTATGTTCATCTGTTGTGATTGATTTACTTGTTCATTAGATCTGCTGTGACTAATTTTACATGGTATCAGAGCCATTGCAGGGACAAGATCTCTTTTCTACAGGTGTTTATACAAGAAGATTTGACTGAATTGCTAAAAATTGCAAAAAGTTTGGCATGAGATATCTCAAGGGCATTTGCTCCTGTGCATGCAAAGCTTGAAAAATACTCCAATACCACTCCAGAAGCTTGAGTTACCACATAATTCCTGGATCTGATACATTGGACCTATTCAACATTGCTTGAAATCCAATCCCAGGTGTGATGCAACTCTCAAAGGGTGGATTGTTCGACCTTATTGTGGTTGTTTTTATGTGATTTGCAGGTTATTGTCTCCTCCAATTGCATTCGCTACCTTCTGCATGCAAGCCTTTCTACAACAATTCCATTCGCTCTAGTCTGCATGCAAGCTTCCTCTTCATCAGTTGACTCAATCCTTGCAATGGAATACTCTTCTTCAAAGCCTATCCTCACCCCATTCAATTATTTTGATTGGAAAGATGATATGGAGATCATATTACGTTCAAAAGGTTACTACCGAGTCACTCTTGGTCTTGAATTGGAGCCAAACAATGTAGCAGAAAGAACTAAACACTACAACAAGCTTGATGAAGCTTACGGTCTTCTTTGTCTCTCCATCTCCAAGGATCTTCACTTCCATCTCAGCGGATTGAAGACTCCAAAAGCCATATGGGAGCAACTTGAGACACTATTCGGCAAGCAGGATGAGCTTAGGGCTTTTCAATTAGAGAATGAATTGATTGGCCTTAATCCTGAGAATTTCGAGACCATCAATGAATTCTTCACAAAATTCAAGAACTTGAACTTGCAATTGAAGAACAGTGGTGTTATCAAAGAGGATAAACAGTTGATCCTCTCCATTCTAAGCAAGCTTGGGAAAGATTATTCGGTATTTGTCTCCACTTTCAATTCCGGTCAGCTAACTACCCCGAATTGGAAGATGCCTACCTTGAATGCCTTCATTGAGTCCGTTACGAAAGAGCATGACAAGTTGATTCAAATGGGGTCCATAAGCTCCAAAGATTCAGCCCTATTTGTTCAAGGACCCAAGATCTCGAATGGTAAAGGAAAGCTAAAGAAGGAGAAGCCCAAATTCGAGCCTCACAAGCAAAAAGACAAAGGCAAGCAAACAGATGCACCATCCAGTTCGAAATCCAAGCAAAAGGGCAAAGAAGGTAACCAAAAATCTAAATGTACTTATTGTAACCGTGGCTTTCATCCCGAAAGTTCATGTATGAAGAAGACTATAGATCAAATGGCCCTCCTTTTGGAAAAGAACAACATAACCCTTCCTGACGGTGCAAGGAAGAAGGATCGGAATGACGATCATGAAAGAGGACAAGCACTCATGGCAACGGTTTCGAAGCCCACTCTCTTGATAGATTCGGGTGCATCAAATCATATGGCTGCAAATATTGATTCTTTTTCCTCATTCGATCCAAACAGCTCCATCCCCATCCATTTGGGAGATGACTCAAAAATTTCTTCAAAGGGCAAAGGTACGATTCATGTAGATCATGGATGCTTTCAGAATGTTCTCTATGTGCCTTCCTTAGCTTCGAATCTCCTTTCTGTGTATCAAATGACACATACTGGTGATCCAAAGAAAGTCACATTCAGCCCTAATACAGTTGAAATTTCTGATATCAAAAGTGGAAGACTAGTTGCGGTTGGAAAGGCAAACCACACTGCAAAATGTTATGAGTTTTCGCACTTTATTCCGCTTGCAAAGCCCACTGCTCTTCGCACACATGGTAATGAGGTTAGTAGGCTTTGGCATGAAAGATTTGGACATCTAAATTATAAGTATTTGCTGCTGCTATCAAATAAATCCATGGTAGATGGGCTTCCACAACTCCGTTCCTCGAAGGGAATATGCACTGGTTGCATTATTGGGAAGCACCCCGAGCACAGATTCGACCGTGGCAAGGCTAGCAGAGCCTCTACTATTTTGGGATTGATCCATTCTGATATCAGTGGTCCGCTGCCCCATATATCATTAAATGGTTCAAGGTATGTTTTGACATTTATTGATGATTATTCTCGCTTTACATGGGTATTCTTTCTCAAAAACAAGTCAGAAGTGCTTGGAAAATTCAAGGATTTTAAGGCTTCTGTTGAGACCACCACTGAGAGCAAGATCAAAGCTCTTAGATCTGATAATGGTGGGGAATATATCAAGTCCGAGTTGCTGCAACTTTGTGCCCAAAGCGGAATCAAGATCCAACATACAGTTCCCTACACACCCCAGCAGAACGGTGTAGCGGAAAGGAAAAACCGGTCACTGAAAGAGATGGCTACATGCATGATTGAATCAAAAGGTTTGGCTGCAAATATTTGGGCTGAAGCAATCAATGTTGCTGCATATATACAGAACCGAGTTCCACATTCATCCGTGAAAGGTATGACTCCTTTCGAAGCATTCTTTGGTCACAAACCGGATGTGTCAAATTTGAGAGTTTTTGGCTCTACTGCATGGGCTAGAATTCCTTCTGAGAAGAGACGAGCTTTGGATCCACAAAGTATCGAGTGCATATTGATAGGATATGGGGAAGAATCAAAAGCATATAAACTCATGGATATCAGATCTAAAAATATATTCATAGAGCGCAGTGTGCAGTTTGAAGAACCGCTTCAAGAATTGCAACTAGTTGAGGAGAAAACTGCCGATTCACCGCCTTCACCAGAAGAAGATTCGAGCAGCGATAATGAAGGTATGAGTTCTGATATTTCTGATATTGTAGCAGCATATGATGATCATGACATATCAGTTTCGGAATCCGACCATTCAGATCCCCCTCAGTTACCAAAGTGGGCCCAAAATACTCTACAATCTGCTGGTTCGAATCTTGGAAATCCTGCTGATCCGAGACGAACAAGAGGAGACTTTCAAAGGGAAGGTATGGCTCTTTCTATTGCTGATCCATTTCTTCCTGAGATTTGTTATTTGATGGCTGGTTTAGATCCCCAATCATACTATTCAGCCCATCGAGATCCGAGATGGAAAGATGCCATGGATGAAGAGTACAGTTCTCTTCAAAAGAACAATACATGGGAGCTAGTTTCTCTTCCACCTGGAAGAAAATTAGTGAAGTGTAAATGGGTCTACCGTACTAAAGTTGCTGCTGATGGCACTATCAGCAAATATAAAGCAAGGTTGGTGGCAAAAGGTTTTTCCCAAGTCCAAGGAGTGGACTACACAGAGACCTTTGCACCGGTTGCAAAGATGGATTCCATCCGCCTTGTTTTAGCTATTGCCGCATCCAAGCACTGGGAGGTGCATCACATGGATGTGAAGAGTGCATTTTTACATGGAGACCTTGCTGAAGAGGTCTATATGCAGCAGCCAGAGGGTTATACATCAGATCCATCATTGGTTTGTAGATTGAAGAAGTCTTTGTACGGGTTAAAACAGGCCCCAAGAGCTTGGTACGCAAAGATGGACTCCTTCCTTCTTTCTCAGAATTTCCAAAGATGCAAATCTGATCCGAATGTCTATCTTCAGCGAGTTAAAGGTAATTTGTTGGTTATTGTACTTTATGTTGATGATCTGCTTATTACTGGTAGCACACTTACTTCAATAAACAAGCTAAAATCTGCCCTAAATCTAGCTTTTGACATGAGCGATTTGGGCTTGCTGAGTCACTTTTTGGGCTTAGAGATAGCTCAAAATTTCGATGGGATCACTATATCTCAGCAAAAATATGCTTCCGACCTGTTATTGAAGTTCAATATGGCTGAATGTAAGGCAGCCCCATTCCCATTCCTCTCAGGAATCAGTCTTGAGGAGGGAGATTCCACACCGCTTGCAGATTGCAGTATGTATCGACAGTTGATTGGTTCACTACTTTATTTGACACATTCACGGCCTGATATCTCATATTCCGTGAGTGCCGTGTCAAGATATATGCAGCAGCCACATGAGCTTCATTGGCGAGCAGCCAAGCGGATCTTGCAGTATGTGCAAGGTACGAGACAGTTTGGCATACATTATGCTGCAGATTCTGAGCTAGATTTCATTGGTTTTACTGATTCAGATTGGGCAGGTGATAGCATTGATCGGAAGTCCACTTCCGGTTATGTTTTCATGATTGGTCATGGTGCTATTTGCTGGTCCAGCAAAAAGCAAGCAGCCATTGCACTTTCTTCAGCAGAGGCAGAGTATCGAGGGGCAGTCAATGCCTGCATTCAGGCAGTTTGGTTGCAGGGTATTCTTTCCGAGTTTGGTTTTGGTGGCACTACTTCGACTGTCCTATTTTGTGACAATCAAAGTGCTATCAAGATCTCCACAGATCCAGTTCAGCGGCAGAGGACCAAACACATTGAGATTCATATGCATTACATTCGACAGTTGGTGCACGACCGCACCATCATTCTGCAATATTGCCCTACTGATGAGCAAATTGCAGACATCTTCACCAAGAGCTTCACTGAGAAGAAGTTCTCTTACCTCCGTTCACTGTTGGGGGTGAGTTCCATCATGGTGGAGACAGATTGATTCATTTTTATGCTTTAGACTTGAGGGGGGGCTTTCTTCCCACTGGGTTTTCCCTCTTTCCTCACTTAGTTTATTTTCAGCATTTTTTGGATTATTGTATTGGGGTGACCTTTGGTCTTAGTTACCAGGGCCCCACATTATTTTAGTTGGCACATCATAGTCTAGCTTGAGGGGGGGTGTTCGGATATCCATCATCTATTTCGGGATACATATCTATTTCAGGATCATCTATTTCAGGATACATATCTACTTCAGGATCTTGCATGATCTATTTCAGGATATGCAGCCCAGTCACCAGTTTGATGCCTCCAGCACCTTATCCACCTTCTTCTAGCACCCGGGAGCCACTTACCACAGAGTTTTAGCCCTCCCAAGCTGAAAGGCGCCCTCTTCTCACCTACTGACAGAGAAGGGCGCACTTGTTCACCTACCACTGCAGATTCACTCCAGTTACATTCAGTTAGCTCCGATTCTGATTGATTTCACTCCTGACTGACTGTTTCACCTCCGATTGACCTCCAGTTCGATTAGGTGACTTGTTCTGACTCCAGTTAGCCTCCCATGCGCCCCCACTGAGCCTCCAGATCCTATATCAGTGCTACACACTTCAGTTACATTTATTATGATCAGTTAGACTCAGCTTGACACCTGGATGACTGGTTGTTGTGATTGATGAGCAACACCGATGATTGATGAGGACTCCTAGATAGAGTCAAGCTACTCCATTCAGTGATTCGAATGACCTCCTTAGGCAATTCGAATTGCTCTGTTCATTGTGACAGTTTGTATTGTAATTCATTCACCCTTTCTGGGATAGAGAGCACTGCTGCATGTTTTGCACAGTTTTGCACCATATTTTCTATGTTCATCTGTTGTGATTGATTTACTTGTTCATTAGATCTGCTGTGACTAATTTTACAAGTAGAAGGGATGTTTTTATTAGGAATATATCAAATCTCTTAAGGATTCCCTCTTTTCCACACCTAGCATTTGTCCAAGTAGATAGAAGATAATTTGGGATAACATCCACTAGGTCATACCTTCCCAAAAAAATTGTAAAATATTCAGCCATCTCATCAACTCTAGCAGTCTACCTCCAAATTTCAGCAGGAGATGTGGTAAAGTTTATATCCCCTGCAATGATTAAGTTTTCAATTTTCAACAGACCAGACTGTTCCATTGACCCCCATAATTTATCTCTATCTCTATATGGTCCATAACAGTTTAAGATAGAGATCTTTAAATACAAATTTCCCATTTTTCCTTCCATTAATAACCCCCATTTGGTCTTGAAAGAACAAAGCTGAAAGAAACGAAGATTCCAACCTTTCAACAATCCACTAGATAGACCAGATGAACTAATAACTGAGAATTACCATCCAAGTAAATAATTTGCAATAGATTCAATGGAAAAAGAGTCTAAAAACATAGTCTCTTGAAGCATGATTATCTCTGGGCTAGTATCCTTAATTAGTTTGGATAAGGCCCTAACCCTAGTAGCCTTGCCCAAACCTCACACATGTAATGACAAAATATACATTATTGTACAATATCTGTGGGAATCTATGCTCTAAGCACCCATGAAGAGTTATCTTCTCCACAATCTAAGTTACACTTTGTAGCTTCCTCCATCCTAATAGATAAGGGTTTGTAAATAGGGTCATCTCTAACAGAAATAGGATCCTTCTTCTTCTTCTTTTTATTTCGAATGGTAACATTTTGAAATATAATAACATGTATAGTATTGACCTCTAGACTCATAGAAGGGTTCTTAGAGTATATTTGAAGAGGGGAGAAACTCTCAGGATGTTCTGAATTACCATAACCACTTTCCTTCAAAATATTGCATTATGGAGTAGTGAACAAACCGATAATTCTAGGTTCTGTGTCAAGGGAAGCCCTAGGGTCCATAATACTAGAATTAGGGTTTTTCTCCTCACGATCAAATGACTTTGATTCCGTTGGTTTTTGAAGTGTTGGATCAATTTCTATAAAACATTCCCCCGAATTATCCAAATTAGTGTTTGCATCTACATAATCCCGAGCACAAATATTATTAAGATCCCCTGATATGTATGTATGACCCAAATTTAACACCAACTCCCATGAAGACGGTCACCTATCTAATTCTTTTTCAACAGAGAGATAGAAATCTAATTCTTCCCTAGAGACGTATTTATAAGGAGTAGGTGAATCAAATTTATGCTTACCCGAAACTCCACATATGTCCTCAGCCGATGGATTTCTTGGGGAATAGAAATATCCATGGATTGATGTCACAAGGGATACTGTATCATCCTCATCTGCATGAATGTTTGAACCAACCTAGAGATATGGGAATTGCACTTGTACATGACTAGTATGCCGGAAATAAAAGCACCTGAATGGAATTCTATAGAAATCTAGTCGCTTACGAAATTTATAGCCCCCCAAGCAAATTCCACCTCTATTGGTATACACTAGGACAAAATGAGAGATAAGTGACCCAAAAAATGACCAAAATCCACATATAAATGACCACTGTTGAGTTGGTGACCACTGTTAGCAAATTAGTGGCCATATATCATGTGACCAAAAATGTGGTCATATTTAGCTTGGTCATTTATAGCTTATCTTGTGGTCATATATTTGGTCCTATATTTGGTCATTAATTTGGTAATACATTTGGTCATTAATTGTCACAATTAATGACCACATTTTTTGTCACGTGATAAATGACCACTAATTTGCTACCAGCAATTGCCAACTCAAAACTAGTCATTTGTATGCATATTTTGGTCATTTTTTGGTCACTTATCTCTCATGTTGTATTGGTGGTTGTTTATATGCAAATTTTGGTCATTTTTTTAGTCATTTATCTCTTTTTAGTGGTTTCAGAATATAAATAGGGCACGGTGGAATCGAACCGAGAACCTCCTGCCTATAAGGAAGGTGCTCTACCATTGAGCTAGCATCCTTAAATAGAATTCCTTATGGATTGATTTGAGAATTAAATTTCCAACAGTTAACACCATCTTGCCAAATTATGGAAAAGCATCACATACCTAGGTAAGAAACAAAGATTACCCAATAGTCACCAAAAATTGTCATGTTAATGATAACCTTCTTTTGCCAAAATATCTCAAAAATAAAGAATGTAGTTGTATTGTCAATTGTTTCTCCGAGTGGTACCAAATCAAGAATCACAATTGTCTTTTCCTGATCTTGGGAATCTGCATTTGCTCCCCTTATCCTTACTTGGTTTTGTTTCAAGAAAGTTCTTGTTCCTATCTATGCAGCCATCACTGAAACCAATGGGGAAAAAGCATAAAGTGCCACCCCAATCTCAAGCTCCAATTGCATTGGAAGTATCATGGGTACCATCGTCATTCCTTTAGGTGTCGGGCCTCTTCCATAGATGATAGGCTAAAATACAATATGAGAAAGTTTAAAACAAGGTTATTTGAGATTGTAACATGGGTACAAGTTGTTTCTACCATTTCATGTGAATTCCTAAGGGAACAATAATATCCTATTGTTCTCCTTTCTTAAAGTGCAGATCAACAAGCAAAAATCACTCAAAAACACTAGAAAACACAATAAAAGGATGAGAAGTAAAAGTTATACGCAAGTCCTTTGTTTCTCAATGCAGGTTGCTCTGCATATGTGCAACAATGTAAGTACTACTCTAATACAACTAGAGGATTGAGGCTACCTCCATAATTGTGAAGCATTAAGAATCCATGCAAAACCAATTGACATTCTCACAATAATAATTTTCTGTAATTGAAAAAATGTAGCCATGCACAATTAGAAAAATAAAAGTCACAAGGCTGTATTTACAAATTAGTAATCCAACAAGTCATGATTTCAATCCTATGCATAGAAGCTCCACCCATAACGAAGCGTTTTCTATGCATTTTCTCTGTAAGTTAAAAATTGATTAGAAGACATGAATAAGCATAACAACTCAAATATTCAAACCCCAAGTAATGACAGCTATGACCACTTTCAGCAGTTCCATGTTAATCCCGGCGTAATATAAAAGAAAATAGTTTAAGAAAACCATACCTCTTGCTTTAAAAGTTCTAATGTGGACGTTGTAGAGTCTTGCATCTTCTGTTGTTGGATAAGTTTTCGAGAATTCACTCTCCAAATTTCAAATCGCTTAAGTTAGCATCATGATCTTAGCAACTCCTTGAAAGAATGCTAACACTTTATGTATTCTTTGAGATCCTTTGGATATATATAGTCAAGCTGTTAACTACATTTATGAGATGCTAAAACTCTATTTTTTGTGCTCGGTTCTGTCTGGGAAAGTTAAATCTGCATTTCTGTTAACACGCAAATCCTCACTTGTAAACAGTCAGAATGGACTTGTGAAATCTGTTTGAAGACGGTGCAACTTGTAGGAAATTTATCCCTTGTGTCCCTGATTAATTCCTCCATTTGGGCTAGTGCATGCCAACTACAGGGGGGGTCCCTAAGTTGTTATATGTTGCTACTATACCTGCAAATATGCATGAAAACATGGATAAAAGACAGCGAAATACTGCTGTTATAAGTACTAGAACATTAGATCTGTGAGTCTAAATGAAAACACCGGTGTGTTTGATCAATCTAAGGCTGCATAATGAGCTAAAATGATGTGAAAAGCCTATGAATTAAACTCATATCTGCAATTAAACATTTATAACAGTGAACAAACTCGCTCTTTGGACTGCTGTCCTTTCTTGAAATCGGCAATAAAGGTCCTAAAACAGTGGTTAAAGATGCCTCTGGCTAGCAAGTTAGTGCTTTCAAAGAGTTATAATGGCAATTTTTTCTTTAAAATGGAAGAATTTTTGGCATTACAACAGAATACAACTCACAATAAGTGAAAGAAAAACGTTGCAAATAAAGGATAAATTCAAAGTATATGCCTAAAATGCTACCAAAATCACTGTGCAAATACAATCAACGATCAATAAGATAGAAAAGCTAGAAAATTGAGCATAATCTAACTTCACTTTGCTTGAAGTTAAGAGTTTGGTCCACCTTAGAGATGAATACAAGCTGGTCCAATAACGTCCTTGCATAGAAATTAAAGAGCATAGTAGAAGAAGAAGAGATAATGAGGCGAATTGCTACTGCTATTGATAAGAAAATCCCTCCTTATTCCTTTTTTTGAAACTTCACTAAATAGCTTGGCCTAGAGGCCCTCATGCGGCTCCCACTAACTGATTTGACATGTGATGAGGGAGCACCTCTCTAGAACAAAGTAAAGAAGATAGAATTTCCCCCCTTTCCTGGAGTTGAACTGTTGCATGAGGAAATGCACCCCTTTCTCCTAGAGTCGATCTATTGCATGCAAAAATGTGCCCCCCTTATGCTGGAGTTCATTCTTCTCATGCACGAGTTAAGTGCCCAATTGAACTGAACTCGACCTCGTCTGCTTCATCCCTAACCTCGTTTACTTCACCCTTGACCATGTGTTCTTCACCCTGTTGTGACCATGTGTTCTTCACCCTGTTGCATGGCTGATTTAAGAGGAGCAATTCAAATGCATTCAACCTGTTTAAGTTTAGTTCACTCTAGTGTTATGCATGCTCTCTAATTTTTCCACTTACCACAACGGGAGATTGCCACATGTTGCACATGCATTGATATCACATGTCACACATGCAATGATCCCTTAGGCGGAAACGATGACGTCAAGCCGGATCAGAAGGGTTCGTGAATAGATGGATTGATTCCACATGTCACGCATGCATGCCTCACAACTAAAAAATAGGATATAGTTTGCATGTCCATGCATGTGTCATGCATGCCATGCAACTCAAACCCTAACTGTCAAAAATAGAAGTATCTCGCATGTCATTTGAAAAAATCTCACTGCAATCCTGAGCTCTCAAGGATGCCAAAAATATGATCATCTCTGCCTCCTAAAAAATATGAACACTACTAAAATAGACATCTCCTCTAAAACTAATGAAAACCTTGTGAAATGTCTTAGACTCTGAAACTAAATCATATCACTGAATCAACCTGCTTTTGGACCTTGTGGGGATCAACCTTTGGAGTTTGACCTATGAAAGCTATCCTTTTAGGACAAATATGGATACTAGCTAGATGAAATAAGTTGGCTCTTAACCTTCCAAATTTGTGTATGGGCAAATCTCGGAGTTCTTAACACCACAATATCTTCTGTAATTTTGTATGCTACCGTTCTTGTTTACCTTTTGCAGAGCTTTATAAATAGAAGTCTCTTCCTTTTCATGTTATGATTGGAGTTATGTATTGTTCTATCTTGTAATGAAAATTATGTCATTTACCATAAAATAGTTACTTGAAGGTGCAAGACATGACTTGATTGATAGACTTTACTTTCAAAAGATAAGATTCGGCGCAAAGATGATTTGACTTTTACATAAGTATGATCATTATGTTCCTAGATATCGATAACCCCAACCATTTCAACTCTCTTATTGGATGTACAACATACAATCATAAATTATTGTTATGAAATTTATCTCTAGACACATTGCAGTTCACATCATCCATCTAGGAAAACGTAGCTCTGAGCAATTGTGGTCTAGTTTATACTAACCCTTGT
This sequence comes from Larix kaempferi, assembly GCA_027924585.1. NCBI lineage: Eukaryota > Viridiplantae > Streptophyta > Pinopsida > Pinales > Pinaceae > Larix > Larix kaempferi. The sequence continues at coordinate 23,356,661 of BSBM01000047.1, read as the reverse complement.
CATATAACAACCATCTATGCAACTGTGTGAGGAGGGACATTTTGCATTTATTCTGGAAGGTTGTTATTGAATGGTAAAAGTGCTTTTGGTCATCTGTACCTACTCATGAGTTATAGCTATGTTTTATTGATTGCCCTACTCTTAATAGGTATGTTTCTATCAGATGATTCTTAGGTTCCGAAGTTATCATTCCTAGTACATTAAACATGTTCACTGTGATTGTAATGCCTTTCTGGTTTAGTCAGGTACGCGAATCTGTTGGGACCACTTTTAGTGTTTTGAGCTCAAACATTCGGCTTTCCTCATCTTTTGGCGATCGGGCATCCGATCCAAACATAATACTTGATTAGAGTGTGCTTCTTATTGAAGAAGATGCTATTTTCACGACAAAGATTCACATTTCCAACCAATCTACTGTGGTTGATGAGCAGCTGGTTTCTTCTGATGATAACAATGGTGAAGGTGACACTGAGCAGCAAGAGCATATAAAATGGCTGGAAACAGTAAGTACAACTGAAAACATGTCAGAATTGTACAATAAAGAAAAGACAAACAATGAATTGTAGAGTTCATCCATATCAGAATATCTGTGTAATTAAATGCTTTGTCCTGTCTGCAGGTGTTCTATTTTCTTATTTCAACTTTAAGGTCTGGGAGAGCGTCAGTTTTGACAGATGTCATTGTTGGTCTTCTATATCCTCTTATTTCTCTGTAGGTATGGAAGCGATGTGTTTCTAATCGTGGTGGATATTATTAACCTTTTGGTAGAAAAGATATTCAAGACATTAGTTAGTTGTTATTAGTCCATGTCTTTTTAATCTCAATTTTCTCTTTTTCCTGTGAAAAAATATATTAGAAAAAATTCATGTGCATAGTATTTGTAATTTTCCTCGGTTTCAGAATAATCTATAAAGAAACCCAAGGTAAGTGGACAAGTGATGACTATTTCTCTTGGAAATTTAAGTCATTACCATGGGTGGAGCACACCCTAGACCATTATGCTATTGTGACAAGCACACTCGAGGAAATTACCATGCATTCCTCCAATCTTTGGTGCAATAGCTCTTTCAAAGTTTCAATTTGATCAAGTTCCAAACAATGATGACCAGCATGTTGGGCCTAACATTCAAGGAAGTTACATAATTGATAAATTAGGTATTCTAACAGTAAGACAAAAATGATAAATGTAATCATAATCAACGATAACAGGAAGAGATCCCTTCAATAGTGATTCAATAATGCAGTTACCAACCATGACGTCTAACATCCGTCCCATCCATGGGGATCCACACTGCAGACTTCCACAGCCTTAATGGCACATTCACTGATACAATCAATGTCATTCAAGTATTTCTGCAGAAGCATATTGGTATTACTCAAAACATCCCTTGCATTAGTTGGTAATTCTACATGCTTGCCCTCGTTTTTATTAGCATCTCTTGACTTGTTATATATAGTTACAACAGAAATAAAAATTCTCTGGACTTGGTGCCATAAATAAAAAAACATGTCTACATAAAAAACTCACTTGCAACATTAAGACTGCAACCCCTTTGCTAACTAGTATTTATTATATCTGGCACTGAATATAGAATAATACATTAAGGGATAATAGAAAAATGACAAGAAAAATATTTCCCATGTTTCTATGAAGGGATGCATAACGGAAAAACTCACCACTTGAACACACTTGCCTTGACTCCTGAAAAGTCTTATCAAGTATCTCCATGACTATGCAGCAAACACATGAAAAGAGTAAATCCATTTATGAGATGAACATACAAGATGAAATTGTCATACAGAAAAGATTGAGATCCTACAGAAATTAGACTCCAGAAGGATGAAGAACGAGCATTGCTCAATCCAGTTAATTACCTACTGGTTCAATGAGATAGTACTCGGAAAGCTTTCATCAGATTCCTCGTTGTCATATATATTGAGTGACACATGGCTCAAATTCAAAGTAACATGGCTGGGCAGTGGCCGACAAACACTGTAAGAGCATATTCAATCATAAAAAGGAGCCAAATGTCATTTAAGTAGCATGCAAGATGAGAACTATTTTAACGTAGATAGCAGTAAAAGATCCCAAAGAGAGATGTTAGCGGATTTTAAATTTTGTAGGATCTGCTTTTAATGCAATTAAATTTCATCCATAAACCTACCTTTATAAATGAAATCAAATATTCAAGCCCAATGTAAAACAATATGCAATATTCATTCACATGAATGTTGTATCCTATTTCCAAATTCTATATATTCATCCAATAACTTGGAGTTCTCTTCGCCCGATATCAAAAATAATAACCTGATATAACAGAGAACAAAAATAATAAAATAATTAAACAAAAAAAAATACCCTACCTTTTACCTTTTAAGAGGTATCTGTAACAGGTCTAGAAAAGAAGTCCACTAGCTGAAGAAAACACTTTTCAGGCCTTGAGGCCTTGAGTTGTTGCAAATGTTGGAGTATCTGTAATAGTATATGTAATGTTTTTTATTATTTTTAAATTTAATAAATTTATTTTGTTATGGCCCCAAACTCAACTATATTTACCCTCATCTCTAGGGGATGATTACACTATGATATATTGCACCCAAGGTCAGATCATGTTACGCTAAATATTCATTAAACAATTAAAACTCAATAGTGTGACCCTTATTCTTGATTGTACATCCCAACAAATCATATCTGGGTGAGAAAAATCAATGTACGACCAACCTTTTGGAAGATTTCAACTTGGATAAGAATGGTATGGCCCTCCAATAATACAAGTCTGCCGCATAAAACATAATCCTTGCAAATAATTATTAAAATCTCCCTCTACTTATTAGAAAATGAATAGAAGCAAACCCAAACCCTTTCGGAAAAATATGGGAGAAACAAAAAAAATAATGAAATTGAAACCTAGAATAAAAATTAATAGTAGCAAACCCAAACCCTTGCGGAAAAATCAGATAGAAATGAAAAAAAAAAATGAAAGTTTAAGAGAAACAGTAGCAAACCCAAACCCTTGTAGAAAAATCTAATAGAAATGAAAAAAAAAGAATGAAAGTTTAAGAGAGAGCTTACCGCTAAAGTAGGTCAGGGAAATTCGTCCGTTTGTTGAAGTTATAAGGTCATGATATCGAACCCTCCATTGGTAGAATTGAAATATGGTAGGGAAGAAAGAGCTTCCTTTGTAATTTCGGTAGATTAGTTCTATTGGAGTTTTCTATTGAAAAATGTAGAAGCCCTTTCAATCAGAATCAAAATCCCAAATTAAAGACATTTTTCATGCTTATGTGTTGTTTTTTAGTTTTATAAGCAATTTTTAAAACCCTAACAAACAAAACAGTAAGAAAACATGTTGAAGATAACACACCATTTGATTCTAAACTAGAAAAGATTGTGAATTCTCATTCTCCAAAACATACGAATATTCAGTCATGTTCAGTTCTTGAGAAAAAATGAATCGAAAAAAGATAATTTAGGTTTAAAAACTAACCACCTTTAAGTTTCTATTTTTTTTGCAAATTCCTTCTCTAGAATGTGATCAAACATATCTACAATGCTTCCCTCATTGGCCAAATCTAGTGGCATGGATTCTGCAATGAGATAATTGGTTTTTCCTTACCCTTTGAAGTCCTAACCATGACAAAACCGTGCAGAAAATTGCCCTCCGTGCTTCCCATATTCGCCATCGCACAAGTCTAGGGGTTGAATCCCTTCCCTGTTTAAAAATATTCATAACTCACGGGCTAAGTGAATTAGTATGGATAACCAAACCTAAAACTATGGGGATGACTGGACAATATTTTAATATTATATATTTTGTTTGTAATATTATATGTCTTTGTGTGTAATATATTGTATGTTTTGTATGTAATATTATATACATGTTTGGTATGTAATATAAACATTGTATATGGTAAATGATTTTGTATTAAATAAAATTATTATTTTATATTATAAAAAATTATTATGTCCTTATTATATGTTTTTAATATATATTTCAATGATTAATACATGGTTACAAAATCATTATGGGATGGTAGAATGGTCAACATACCATAGGGTATAAATGGGATATATCATTAGTGGAATATACTAGTTGATGAAAAGAAAAAAGGTGGGAAAAAAGAACGGTGGTAAGGAGAAGCATGGACGAGCATTTTTTCTTTTCAAAATTGCAAAACATATCTTAGGAACAAGGAGAATAATGAAAAAGAGATGCATCCGATGAATTAATGGATGACACAAAATCGATATATTTCAACTAACATGACATAAACAAATTAACTCATCAAAATTTCAACCAAGTGTCGAGAGGGTAAAAAAATGATGGTTTTTTCCAAATGATATATGACATGACCAGTGTGATGACCTGAACACAATGACATCAATTCCATAGCATGACAATGAAACTAACAAGGAACGATAAACTGCAAACTTGACTCGACCATGACATGACAACACATGAGATGCAACTTGTAAAGTGTCTCGTAGGGGGCATATGGAAGAAAAAATGGTGAAACAAAATATAGACGTGACAAACACATTTCCCTGGATATGACAGTAAAGACATATTGACTATGTGACCAAATTTAATAGGTTCTCCTCTAGCATCATGTACTTTTGACACTTCAGAATCATGTCAATGTTGAGAATCAACACCTCCTAGGCTCATATATTATTTGCATTGCCATAGGTTAAGAAATATTTAACCACAATATAATTTTTATTTTGAAGCTCATGGCCAATTGATCCATACTTATTAATTAGGCACCCATGCTTGGGAGTCTAGACCGGTTGGTTATGAATTTCAAATCATAACAGTTCACAGGATCATTATTTCACTCAATTTTTCATCACGACCATCCTCATTATCATGATTCAGAAATTTAATGCTACGTTCGACACTTCCTCATGTCTCTGAATCCATCTACAATGTTACGATTTACTACATTTTAACACTGTAGATGGATTCAGAGTTTTAGGGTCTCTGAATCCATCTGCAGTATTAAAATTTAGTAAATTGTACAAATTCATTGTCAAAATTGTAATTTTCCATTGCCAGAGTGACAGAACTAAAAAAGACCAAACATATGATCGATTGTTATGTGGTCATTTTTAGTTTAGTTATTATCCCGTGACAAATTGGTCATTTATCTTAGTCATTTTTAGTTTAGTTCTTATCTCGTGACCAAATTAGTCATTTATCTTGGTCATTTTTAGTTAGCTCGCTTAAAATTTCTCAATTTTGGTCATTTATCCCTTGAAAAAACTTTGGTGACCAAATTGTTTGGTCACCTGGTCACTTATCTCTCATTTTGTACTAGTGGCAACCCTCGGGATATCTCAAGCTCAACCATAAATCTTGCCACTCTTTTATCCATTCCATACAAAGATTTTTTGTCCACCCTAATAAATTTACCAATAGTATTTGCAATTCCCTCCAACACATTTTGTGTCCACGGCTCCAAGGGGAACCCAGGCAATAACATCCACAAATGCTTCCTGGTCTATCTTTCCCTTGTTAGGTCAAAGGCTCCATGCCATCACTTGAGAATAAGCGACCCATATTTTACCAACCATATGCTCTTCAGAATTGCTTCAATATGATCAGTATTCAGAAAGATGAATATGATCCATCCATTGATAATAAGGTTTACCCTCGTTGCATAACCATACACAGGCACCCATTTTTTTTGACCCAATCCAATAGAGTCCATTATGTTTACTTTTGGAAAATATTTACTTCCAACTAGAGCACATTTGGACAATATATCGACCTTGTCCACATTTGCATCTGCACCCAAAATGAATCTGTCCAAACCCTCTTTTGCCTTATATGCTTTCAGTCTTCTCCACTGCCGGGATTTTTCCCCTTTCATCCTTCCCTTTGATACACACTGCACACCATGACCAAAAATCTTAGAACCCTCACCAACCTGTACAGTGCCTACATAAGAGAGTCTGCTTTGTCGCGCCTCACGGAAATCCAAAGGATTAGGGTTGTTCAACCTCGATTTTCATGTAGGAGTAACCGGATCCATTGGTTAATCCGGTCATATGGAAAGTACCGGCACATCCAAAAAGACGATCAATTCTTATCAAACGCTATAGAGCCAACACATCCATGCTTTGTGTGGAGCAAAAGTATAATGTAGAATATTATTAATGAAATTTTCCCACAAATACATAAATAATCTAGAACAATCTTGGGAGAAGAAGTCTAGTTTCCACAAACATGAAACACAAAATGCTAAATAAATGAACAAAATAGTATATAATAGAAATCACATCAGGAAGAAATTCAAGATAATTACTTTAAAAAACTAGATCAGAAACATAGTTGATTACAGCAGCAGAAAAATATTTTTCCCACTTTTCTCTCTTGGTTGGTACTAGGCCAATCATATCCAATCAACTTGACTCCAAGTCTACTGCATACAATCCCCTCGCCTCCAAATAAGATTTTGAGAAATTTCCCAAACCCTAACATCTTCTTAGAAATTCCCGAGAGTCTTCGAAAATCGACTACCTATAAAATTTTCAGAAGCCAAAAGGTTATTCGTTAAACCAGCTACTCCCTGGATTTCTTAATAATTTATATCGCCCACTCATTTACTCTCTGGATTTACCAGCAATTTATATCGCCCACTCATTTACTCTCCAGATTTACCAGCAATTTATATCGCCCACTCATTTACTCTTTGGATTTACCAGCAATTTATAGTCTTTCAGGGTCTTGCCTTCCTGCAATGACCAAGGTTTCCAACAAAGAAACAATAGTGTATCAGCTTAGCTGTTAGAAGACTTATACCTGAAATCTTCATTATTCCAAACAAGACATAAATGAAAATGAATACTTATCTGTATTGTGTGTTTCCCCTCTAGTCCACAGGACCCCGCTTCGCTTTGCAAGCCTTGGGATCACCTATGGACTTGGATATAGTTAATGCTTAACCAATACACCTCCCCATCGGCTGGATTTACCAAGCATTTGGTGGTGCCCAACCAACTTGACTCCAAGTCTATTGCATACAATCCCCTAGCCTCCAACTAAGATTTTGAGAAATTTCCCAAACCTTAACATCTTCTTAGAAATTCCCGAGAGTCTTCGAAAATCGACTACCTATAAAATTTTCAGAAGCCAAAAGGTTATTCGTTCAACCAGCTACTCCTTGGATTTCTTAATAATTTATATCACCCACTCATTTACTCTCTGGATTTACCAGCAATTTATATCGCCCACTCATTTACTCTCCGGATTTACCAGCAATTTATATCGCCCACTCATTTACTCTCTGGATTTACCAACAATTTATAGTCTTTCAGGGTCTTGCTTTCTTGCAATGACCAAGGTTTCCAACAAAGAAACAATAGTGTATCAGCTTAGTTGTTAGAAGACTTATACCTAAAATCTTCATTATTCCAAACAAGACATAAATGAAAATGAATACTTATCTGTATTGTGCGTTTCCCCTCTAGTCCATAGGATCCCGCTTCGCTTTGCAAGCCTTGGGATCACCTATGGACTTGGATATAGTTAATGCTTAACCAATACGCCTCCCTATCGGCTGGATTTACCAAGCATTTAGTGGTGCCCAACCAGTCCCATACCTGGTTGGCCCTTTCCAGTTCCGAGCCAGCACATTCTTCTGGGTCATCTACCAATGGAAGGAAACTGCATGACCGACCATTATAGGTCAAGGCTCTACTATGGAGCCGTAGGCATCTCAGGGTTTTCAGTCAGTCCTTGGCGCCCGCCCTCCCACTGCTGTCCCATTAGAGATTTTATGCCTTTACTAATGCCACCACACCTTCTTGTACCATCTGACCATTATAGGTCAAGGCTCTACTATGGAGCTATATGCATCTCATGGTTTTCAGTCAGTCCTCGGTGCCCACCCTCCCACTGTTGTACCAGTAGATATTTTATGCCTTTACCAATGTCACCACACCTTCTTGCACCGTAACCCTTAACACACATCAACTCTTCATTTATACAAGGACGCCACTCCTTCTCTTTTGCAAATCGGTGGTTCCTTTTAGGAACTTGACAGGTGACTTTCTTGACTGCAGGTTAACATGACCCCTACTCACACAAGGATGATACCTTCTCTTATTACACAGCTCTTCAGGCCTGTCCATCCCTTCTGGTAATATTTCACGTGAGCATAGAAAGGTTGCCAATTCCCATACAATCCCTTTGCGTACCCTTCTTCACTTTTCCCTTTAATGTGCAGTATCAATCTGCATCTGTGTAGGCTGACAATACAAGAAGGATAAACAAGCTCATCAGTATTGCTGTTCAATTCTTAACCACATTCCATATCATTCACTACCAAGTATTGAAACACCAGGAATGTGTCCATTCGCTTAAGGTGTAGTCAATATTGAAAACCCTATCATGACCCAGCACTAGAAAAGGTCTGCACCCCCTTTCCGATGAGCGCCATGTAGGCCCTAATCATACTCAAGCAGTTTGCAATAATATAAATAAGATAGAGCATGCTCTGCATATTAACCCTAATAATTTATACATGCATGTTCCTGTCTAGGGTCACAGAATACTCATTCATTTTGCAGATGTGTCTCACATGCCTTTTGGGCATAGCTTTACCATCTCACTTTCATGGTTTACCGACATGCGGTTTGGCTGAGACATTATCAATGGCGTTTCACCCGAAACCCATTTCCAAAGCATGGGGTCTTTCTCATCTGGTTTGGCTTTGGCAGACCATCACTCTTGGTCTTCCTACAATGTGTCTTCAGAAATTGATTTGCTTAGCCATGAGCCTGTTCTTATATCGTTTGGCTCTTGTTCATGGTAGATTCCAATCTTCATCATGGACTTATCCATATTTGCCATGCCCAAAACAATCTACCTGAAATCTGAAACTTCAACCAGCCAAATGCTTTGTAAGTTTCTATGCATATAAAATTTCATTGCTGCCACAGTCATTGAAGCATTTTAATATCACCAAAACAATCTACTTCCTGTGAATTATTACCATACTAGAGTTGCATGGTTCGATTTCATCATTTTATGCAATTATTCTCTTGCTCTTAAGATTGATAATAGTTCACCATTCCATCTATTATCTAATTGCAATGAAACATACATCACAATCATGCATTCTCACAATGCATCTCATCATGTGCACCTATACCTATGCATGCACATTTACATCACTCACATAATCTTTTAATGTGCATTCACTCAATGCATAACCACAAGATTGTGCATAATATATTAATGCACATTTCCTCAATGCTACCTTGCATTAAGTTATGAGTACTATGCGTTCAACATAATTCAAACATAGTTGAAGGGATCTTACCAAATCCTCCTTCAACATTCATGCAATTTATGCACCAATAACCATTACCTGCATGGCTGTCATTTACATCACTTGAGGTTACCTGATCAGTTGGCCTCTTACCAAGGCTACACAGTCCTTTTTCCAACCTCATGATCATAGATTTGTTACACCATCCCTTCCTCATACGGTTATTGGTCGTATGCAACAATCATCATCCACATCTTCAACCATGCTTCATTTGTATTTGATCCTATGACCAATGTGAACATAACTACTTATTAGCAGCCACAATGACTATCTTAAGTGGCTCATTGCATATGTAAAACCTCACTATTTTACCAAGATGTAATATCATATACATGCACAAACATTTTCACATGCATCATGCAATATTTATTTTTAATCTATTACTCTCTTGCATTTCCAGCATCCTTATGCCATAATTTTCCAGTAAATAAATACGATAGCGAGAGAGGAGTTAAGGAATTCTTCCCAATTCCTCATTCTGTCATGGATTTCCTCATCCACATCATAGCTAATCCTTTCCTTGGCTTCCCTATCGAGCATACAAGCAATCATTAGCTATGATATTATCATGAATTAACAATTCAACATATACATATATGCAATCATTCATTCTTACTGTTTTCCAATATGCAATTCTTATGCTATAAACAGAATTAGTTTTAAGGTGAGGAATTTTCCCCTTTCATCTTCCATAATGGATATCACAACCAATTTCTCTTGCTGAGAATTCCACCACCCTTTATGCAATCCGTGCTCCTCATCCCAAGAGTGCATTTCACACTTTCAATGACTGTCTCGGGGGGACGACGGGGGTCAAGGGGGCTTGCCCCCTTGCAGGGCCCTCGTTTTTTTTTTTTTTTTTTTGTAAAACCTTCAATTTCGCGCAATCTGGTGCACAAGTTCCATGGCATTTTTCAACTTTTGGTGCATGAAAAATCTCTCTGAAAAATGGCCAAAATTCCTTGTTTCGGAGCAACTCAGCGAGTTCTTCCAACCTGTTTCGGGCCAACTCGCCAAATTCTTCCTGTCGAAGACTCAGTTTTTCCTTCCGATCCATTGCGGACCAACTTGCTGAGTCCTTCCGTCGTTGCGGGGCGACTTGCCGAGTTCTTCCGAAATTTTCTCTTGGACGCCGAAAAATATTTAGAAAAACCTTTTGCCATTTCGGACCATCTTGTTGAGTTATCCTGCTGTTTCGGAGCAACTCGCCGAGTTCTCCTGCTGTTTCAGAGCAACTCGCCAAGTTCTTCCGAAATTTCTCTTGGACGCCGAAAAATACTTAGAAAAACCTTTCGCCGTTTCGGACCATCTTGCTGAGTTCTCTCGCTGTTTCGGAGCAACTCGCCGAGTTCTCCCACTGTTTCAGAGAAACTCGCCAAGTTCTTCCGAAATTTCTCTTGGACGCCGAAAAACACTTAGAAAAACCTTCCGCTGTTTCGAACCATCTTGCTGGGTTCTCCCATTGTTTTGGAGCAACTCGCCGAGTTCTCTCACTGTTTCGGAGCAACTCGCCAAGTTCTTCCGAAATTTTTTTTCCATCTTTCCGCCGAACTTATTGATTTGTTTTTTGCGTTGCGGAACAACTTGCCGAGTCCTTCTGCAGTTTCGGGCCAACTTGCTGAGTCCGGCCGCCGAAAACACTTAGAAATTTTTTTGAAATTTTTCTTCCCTTCCCAGGGCACTTCCACAAATTTTGGCCAACTTGCCGAGTTCTTCTACCATTTCAGGCCAACTCACCGAGTCCGACCGCCGAAAACACTTAGAAATTTTTTTGAAATTTTTCTTCCCTTCCCCGGGCACTTCCGCAACTTTGGGCTAACTTGCCGAGTTTTTCTGCCGTTGCGGAACAACTCGCTAAGTTCTTCCACAGTTTCAGCGAACTTATTGATTTCCTGCCACGTTGTGGAACAACTTGCCGAGTTTTTCTGTCGGCTCAGTTTTTTTTTGGCAGAAAACTCATAGATACATAGAAATTTTTTTTGATAAATTTTGAAAATTTGAAATTTTTCTTAATAGCCTATGCTGGGTAGGAAGCATACTTACCTCTGCAAGTTGTGACAGGTAGCCCATGAAGGCCCAATGCTGCAACCAGCAGCTCTGATACCAAAATGTAGTGTCCCTCCTATCCTACAAGGCTATGGAGAGGACACTAACAATAATACTAGACATCTAGTCCCATACTTAATCAAATAAGCATTCATATAAATTGCTAGATGGAGATATGCAAATGCATAAACATTTGAAAACACAGCAGAATTTAATTCCATTACACATCCATCTTACATTCCAGATTTTCATGTCATTCATCAATTAAGCAATATCAAATTAGTAAACGAGAATACTTATCTTAAACCAAGTAGTCCCTAAGCAACCAGCTATGCTTCTACAACGTTCCACCCAACCGTAGGCCAGTGTGCTCCTCAATCTCTCAGCATCACTGCCACCCCTGAGCTGGGCATGATCTCCACAAGGAAAAGGGGAAAGCAGGCTCTCACATAGCCAAAAATACACCAGAATCAGCTAAACCAATTAGCAGTGGGGTTTCTCAGGCTGCTAAGAGATGGACAGAGGTGAATTACTAGGCTAGTGGCTCAACCATTGAGCTATGGATACTTCATTGGGCTCATCAAGCTAAATCTGTCCTTTTCCACTCCTGAATCTCCTGCTCACAGGTTCAAACTAAACAGGGAGGGACATAACAGCCAGAAATGCAAGTGCTGGGCGTTTTTGCAGTAGGATGCCCAACGATGGGATTTCAACCAGTTTAGAAAAACGTGGGAAAGCCCAAAATGAAAATTGAAAAATGGGAAAACAACTCCAAGAGCATAATCATTTTCAGAAAAACGTCCATGGGCATTTCATGGGCAGAAACGGCCTCTATAACCCCAGAAAATCGTGGTTCTCTTCTCCCAGCCACTGTGCTAACCAAAAACGAGTTCCCAGGCATGGAAGAATGTAGAGAAATGGTGAAAACGTGAACAAAAAAACCCAATTCACCCCAGGCTGCGTGAGAGAGGAAAGACTGTGGTTCTTAGTCATGATGTAGACATATGTAGACATGGCATTCTTAGTCATGATGTAGACATATGTGAAAGGAGCATTCTGCCATGATGTAGACATATGATTAAGAAAGATAACTATCTTTTGGCACCACGTATATGAGGTGATGTTAAGGTGAAAAACATTTTAAAGGAAAACATTTTTAATAAATATCAGTTTTATTAAATAATTATTTATTTTTAGTTAGAATTTTGAGTTAGAATTTTGTGGCTTGTGAAAGTGGTTTTTAGTCTAAAAAACTATGACCTAAAAGTATTTATCCACATTTTAATCTAATGAATTAGTTAAATTTAACTTAAATAATTTTCTATTAATCAAAATCATTGCATTTATATTTTTATCCAATGTGGTAATGTTTATAATGCATAAAATTATTTTGATTAAATAGTATTAATGTTTATAATGCATAAAATTATTTTGATTAAATAGAATTAATTTTTTTAAGTGATTTTTTTTTATATTGATTTGAGATTTAGGTGTTTATTGAAATAAAAAAGATTATATGAAATTTTTTGAAAGCACATTTCAAGTTGAAAAAAGAGTAAGATATATATTCAACTATCAATTTAAAAAAAATATTATATATTTTTTATATTTCTAAATAAACATAAATATTTTAAATTAGTATCTTTTAAGTGAAAACATTTTTATCTTACTCCTAATTTCTTTCATAATAAATTATATTGCAAAATTCTTCAATACTCTTTTTTACAATATTTAATTAAAAAATGATACTATTCATCCAAATTATTTGTTGTTAATATGGTTAATGATACTATTTCAGTGAAAAATTTTGAAAACATTTTTACCACCTTCCATTGTGACACCAAATGGTCTTCTTTGTCCTTCTTGCAAAGGCAAAAGAGTGGAAAATTTTGATAGGATGATACTATCGCATTGCATCCTGTAACACCAAATGGTCTTCTTTGTCCTTCTTGCATAGGCAAAAGAGTGGAAAATTTTTGTGTTTTTGTCTCCAGCATTAATCCACAATGCTCCACTTTTGAGCCTCCATTCCAATAAAATATGATATAAAAAATCAATGATCAGAAATTAATTAAAATTAATAAAAAATATATTAAAAATAAGAATGATAACTATTCTTCAAAGTTAGTTTTCAATTTTCAAATTATTAATAAATTTTTAAAATATTATGTTACTATAAAATATTATATTGTTTTCAATTATAAATCAGTTAATAATAATATTAAGATAATGTTTATAATATTAATGTCTATTTATATTAATTTTGATTTATAGATTTTAAGAAAGAAAATAAAAAATTTATTAATTTATTTCAGAGTTTTATTTCTATGCTGAAAAGGTTTAGAAAAACAAGTTCTTAAATTACTATAATTTTGATGAAATATAAGATTGGATAAATTCTTAGTATAATACAAATATAAAAACTTTAACATCATACATTTATATAGTGTCTATCTTAAATTTCTGTATTATTTAGGTTCTCATTAAAGGGCCCAACCAGATTGGAACAGATGACTTCTTGATTTTTTTTCAAAAAAAAAAAATGATGAACTCTTGATGGACAATCAAATGCCCTAAAAAATAATAATGAATTGATAAAATATTATATTTTCAAAAAAATAAAATTATATAATTAATACATATCGAATGGATAAAATTAAAATATATTAAAATAAAATAAATTTTAATTGAAGAGCTTTTGATCTGCAATCAAATGTCCAAAAAAATAATGAATTGATAAAATATTTATTTAAAAAAAAATGAAATTATATAATTAATACAAATTGAATGGATAAAATTAAAATATTTTAAAATAAAATAAATTTTAATTTTCAAATTAATTTGTTTATATATGTGGAATCATGTTTTTTTTCCCAAAAAAAAATCATATTTTTCTTATTCATATGAAAAGCAGAGAATACATTCCACAGATGCTAGAAAAACTAAGATGTTAACTACTTAAAATAAAATAAAAATGCATTCCAAATCCTATTCTAACGAAGAAGAAACTTTGAAAGAAAACCTTCACTCTTTTGAGTATTGAAATTTCTGTGGTGAGAAATATTGTCTGCGGAGAAGCTTCACAGTAAACTGAGAATGGTCAATGGTAGAATCGCTTCATTAGATAAAGAACCTTGTGAAAATACACATTTCATATTACATCAGAGAAACGAGCAGGAAACAGAAATTTCATATTACATCATTATTTTAAGTGAGCTCCAATTCTTCCAAAAGCTGGTCAAACAGTAAGGTATCTGTATCACTAGACTTGTAATTATTTATTTTGTTATCATTGAAAGCAGGAAACCATGACCCATGAAAATTTAAGTTGTCAAAATTACTCTGAGATTGCCCTGACCACTCTGAGATTGCCCTGACCTGACCTGCTGCAACATAGAATTAGTCGTATTAAGCAGAAGATCATCCTCTGTTAATGGAAGTTTGAAAAAATGATGAGATAAAGGTGGGAGATTACAACAATATGTAGAATTCGTGAGCACTGAAGATAGAGCAGGGAAGGTGGTCACTGGTACATTAATTTCTGGTCGGTGCGCCGTGGGCTTGAAGAGCAAAGGCGCCCTCTCGGATGAAGTGATGGGCATTCCTGTGAACTTCTGCACCTCTGCCTGGAAACTGTATGGGTCTGTCATCACAACTGTAACCTTTCGACTCACCTCACTCGAATGTCTGCACCGTTTCTTCTTTATTAATCCAACTGTGGCCGGACTCACATTCGAATCTCTCGGCTGTTTCTTCTTTATTTCATGATCTACGCCTGCTGCGAGAACCCGGGTTGTGACACCCATTTTCGAAGCTGATCTTCGCGTAATGGTTAATCTACACACACAAATTGAAATGCCGTGCTGTGTGCCATTGGCGACTTATATTGTATTTATACAATTTGTGAGGTAATGTTGGTAACTGTAGCGTTGACTGCCTCCGGTAATGAATGTATTAGAATTGGGAACGTTAGTTTTAGTTAATAAGAATCTGGCGATTTTATTTTCGTCAAATCCTTGTGGAGGTGTAATACCAAATGATCACTCTATTGTCCTGCTTGAGTACAATTTCCCCATCCAAACACATCCATTGAAATGATGCCACAAAGGCACAATCCTTTGTTTTTAATAATAACATCAAGACCACCAATAATAATGATGTAAGTTGGGAGGAAGATGACCGTAAAGGATATCTCATCTGTAGGAGGCTAGGGTTTACCTTAGTTACTATGACACAAACGCAATCCTAGATGAAGTTTCTACATTACCGGAGTGGATTTTGTTCACAAGTTCTTGGGCATGATCAATGGTTAAATCTGTTGCAAGCCAACTCAATTCATGGAAGACACAATTTGAACCCAGGCAATAACATCCACAAATTATACTTTGTTTGTCTTTCCCTTGCTGGGTCAAAGCCCCTGCGCCATTGCTTGAGAATAAGCGACCCATCTTTCACTAACCATATGCCCTTCATAATCGCTTCAATATGATCAGTATTCGGAAAGATGAATATGATCCATCCATTGATAAGAAGGTTTACCCTCGGTGCATAACCATACATAGGAACCCATTGTTTATTGACCCAATCCAATAGCTCCATAATGTTTACTTTTGCAAACTCAATACGTCTGATTATAGCGTGTTTGGACAGCATCTCGACCCTGTCCACATTTACATCTTTACCCAAAACGAATCTCTCCAAACCATCTTTTTCCTTATATGCTTTTAGTCTTCTCCATCGCGGGTTATTTCCCCTTTGATCCTTCCCTTTGATACACACTGCACACCATGACCAAAAATATCAGAATCCTCGCCAATCTGTACAATGTCTACATCAGAGAGTCTGCTTTGCCGTGCCTCACAAAAATCCAAAGGATTAGGGTTATTCAACCCCGATTTGCATGTAGGAGTAACGGGATCCATTGGTTAATCTGGTCATTTGAAAAGTACCCACACGTCCAAAAAGCCAATCAGTTCTGATCAAACCTACAGAGCTGTCACATCCACGCTTTGTGTGGAGTAAAAGTATAATGCAAAATATTATTAATAATATTTTGCCACAAATACAAAATCATCCACAACAATCTTGGGAGAAGAAGTCTAGTCTCCACAACCGTGAAACACAAAATGCTAAATCAATAAAAAAAAAATAGTATATAATAGAAATCACATCAGGAAGAAATTCAGGATAATTACTGAAAAAACCTAGATCAGAAACATAGTTGATTATAGCAGCAGAAAAAATATTTTTCCCATTTTTTTTTCTTGGTTGATACTAGCCCAATTGGATCTGATCAACTTGACTCCAAGTCTAACTGCATACAACTCCCTAGCCTCCAACAAGGGTTTTCAGAAATTTCCCAAACCCTAACATCTTCTCAGAAATTCCCCAGAGTCTCCGAAAATAAACTACCTATAAAAATTTCACAAGCCAAAAGGTTATTCGTTCTCCTACACCATTAATGAATATATAGATATAGTTTTAACTCATTTTAATCTTGCACATCAGATAAAAGAAAGAAAAAATGAAAATTTTAATTTTAAATATAAAGGACTTAATAAAATTAAAAAAGAAGTTAATTAACAAGATGTTTGAATGAAAAATGTCAAACTTTTGGTTTATGAGCATGATTTTAAATTGTTTTGATTGACTGAGAGATGTTTGATTTATAGGTTTACTCCATTGAGGACCACTAACATTGATTGACATTGATTGAAGTGGTTAGGTTTTGTCTAAATACATACAATAACGTACAACTTGAATGATTTTAATAATTAAAAATGTGTGTTTCCTTCTATGAAGTAGTGTGTTTCCTTCTATGAAATAGTCCCTACTTTTCCTTATATGAAATTCCTTGTCCCATAAACAAGAACCATCTCATAAACCATTTGGTTGTCTTGCAATCAAATTTTGTTTACATATACACATAAGAAACTTGCTCTTATGACCGGAGAGTTTTCAACAAAAAAACAACCAAGAAGCGTTGTGACTAGGGCAATGAACGACGACCAAGATTTTTGACTAAGATAGGGCACCACATAGTGGTTAGGACAATGAATGGAGCACAACGATGAGCATAATTTTTGGTTTAACTTTTAGCACCAAACAGACTTGCAATAAATGAAAATATAAAGTTTTTGACTAAGAAACTTCAACATTTGTATGGTGCCTATTAATCGTAAACTTGACTGCCAGGTGTATGACTTGGCTTGGTAGTTTAAATTGAGAATCATTGCACTAAATTGAAATGAAAACATAACATTCGGAAACAATACGTGAAATTAATCTTTTTAGAGGACCTATCGTTGACTCTTATTTTATTGAATGGCCTACCATGGCATTCTTAGTCATGATTTAGACATATAGGAAAGGAGCATTATGTCATGATGTAGACATATGATTCAGAAAGACAACTATCTTTTGACACCACGTATATGAGGTGATGTTAAGATGAAAAATATTTAAACTAAAATATCTTTAATAACATCATTTTTATTAAATAATTTTTTTGTTTCTTAGAATTTGTGTGAATATTTTTAATAACATCATTTTTATTAAATAATTTTTTTTATTTGTTAGAATTTTTGTGATTTGTGAAAGTGGTTTTTAATCTAAGAAACTATAACTCACAGATATCTACTTACACTTTAACTTAATGAATTAGTTAGATTTGATTTAAATAATTTTTTATTAATCAAAATCATTGCTTTTATATTTTCATTTTATAGGGTAATGTTTAGAATACATAAAATTATTTTGATTAAATAAAATTAATTTTCTTAAGTGATTATTTTTTTATATTAATTTGAGATTTAGATGTTTTATTGAAATAAAAAAAGATTATATGAATTTTTTTGAAATCACATTTCAAGTTAAAAAAAAAGTGAAATATATATTTAACAATATTTTTTTTAAAATATTATATATTTTTTATATTTCTAAATAAACATTAATGTTTTAAATTAATATCTTTAAAAGTAAAAGCATTTTTATCTTAATATTAATTTCTATGATAATGAGTTATATTACAAAAGATATTCTAACTTTTTTCTAAATCTTTAATTAGAAAAATGATACTATTCATCCAAATTATTTGAATATAAATTATAAAAATGGTTAATATATTCTTTTTAAAATCTTTAATTAGAAAAATGATACTATTTAACCAAATTTTTTGAATATAAATTATTAAAATGATTAATATTCATTGATTATTGAATACAAACAAACACATGTGAAGGTCAAATAAATTATAAAAATTCTTAATATTCATACAAAGAAATACATGTGAAGGTTTTTATTTTGTGTTGAGTGGGATTGATGTATTCATAAAATACATATTTCTAATTAAAATTATTTTTAAATATTTTATGTTTTAAATATTTTAGTTTATGATTATTCTGATTAAATTCAAATCAATAATAACTAAAACTGTTTTTAAATATTTTAGTTTATAATTATTTTGTCTAAATTCAAATCAATAATAACAAGTTGATTGGTAAGTGAAAATTTATAATTTTTATTTTTTAAAATATTTTTATAAATAGATATTTCTAATAATAATTGTTAAATTACTTTAGTCAACAATTAATTTGAGGTAATGGAAATCATTTATAATAAAGTTAAATTTATGAATATTTAATAGTGATAAGATTCACATACAAATATTGTTAACAAGTGTTTCTTACTTTGTATGTTATGTTCATTATTATTTTTTGTAATTTTGAAACGTTAAAGAAATTTTACTTTGGAGAATCAAAAGATATGATTAGATTACATAATATATTCAATTCATAAGATTTGTACATCACTATATACAAATAATCACAATTTTTTGTTTAATAAAATTTAAATTTTGAATAAAAAAAATGAAAAATAAAATTAAATAAATGAAAAGTTAAAATTATTAAAATTAAAGATAAAATAAAATATGATACAAAAATCAATGATAAAAAATTAATAAAAAAAAGCTATATTAAAAATAAGAATGATAACTATTCAAATTCATTTTCAATTCTCAAATTATTAATAAATATCATATTATTGGGATAAGACATGAAATTTAACGAGGTCTATTTAAATGATGACAATTAACTATAAAATTTGGAAAAACAATTCTCATAAGAATTATTCATGACTTTAAACCATTTAAAGTCACCCATTTAACAATAATATAGTTTTACTACACTATGTGAAATTAATCTCACAATAATATATATTACATTATTGTTTTATTATACTATGTGAAATTAATCTCAGTCGCCTGTTTAAGGATAACATATATCATTGCTCTATCACACCCTCTTGAAAATAATCTTTTTGGAAGTAATTTCAATGGAGTGTTAAGGCTCTATCACAATGTATGAAATTAATCCTTTTGGAAGTACTTTCAATGACTCCATTGGAGCATGTTAACACTATCATGACATGGAGATATAACTTGCATTATAAGCAAGTGGGGGATAAGAAAAATATGCTATAGCACCACATGGTTATATATATTTAATGACATGGAGTTGCAATTTGCATTATAAGAAGTAATTAGGAAGGAGCATCGGCATAGGAAAACTATGTTATCGCACCATATATATATATATATATATATATATATATATATATATATTGTTGGGATTAATTAAAAGATGGTATTTACATTAAAATATGAACATTGGTTGATATGACTGATATCTAAATAATGGTAATAGTTAAGAAATTTGAAAAAAAAAAACTTGCAAGTGTTATTCATGACTTACACATCACTGATAGATATTATTTATCTTTTGCACTATGTGAAATACTTCATTGACTTTGATTTTATTGAACCATCTCCCATAACATGCTATCACTATCACGACATTGGCATATAATTGTAGGGTATAAATAGTTGGTAAAGGAACATCTACAAATAAAATTTACTTTTTAACATTATAAATATAAGATTTATTTACTTTCTTAGTAAATAAAATTTACTTTCTAGCAAATACTTATTTTTCCTAGTTTTTCTTTTCTTAATGGATGCTATTTTGAATATCAAAATAGTGTTGCACTTAATTTATCAATTGCTTGGTATGTTGGATTTGCTATGCCCATCTGCATAGTAATTAGTTCTGTTTGTTATGATAAAAAGAAGAAGAAATAAAATATGTGAACTTATTTAAACTTTTAATATTGTTGCTACTATGATTACTAGAATTTGTGACAATTGCTCTAATATGCTTATGAAATTCTAGCTAATATTTATCTAGCTTAATTCTCCTTTTCTTACTTGACTTTACTTTGATTGCCAAATTAGTGTTGCATTCGGTTTGACTGATGCTTTTTTTTGTTTCCCTACTTGTTAGACATGTTTTGCTATTAGTACAAAAAAAATTTCACGTTTCCATGCATAGGCTAAAGCAGAGTACAATAATCTCTCTTAGTAGTTATTGAGGAACCAAGTTTAGTGGTATGGTTTAAGACCAATAGCAGTTGTTCATATATTATTTTTATACTTTGTTTTGTGTTGTATCACTTTGTCACTTACCCAAATTTCAGCATTGGTAATTTTGGTAAATTACTAATGTTTTTTACAATAAAGTATGGGATATACTATTTTTACTTAAACATAAAGTGAGATCCTATGTCAACCCTTATGAGAAATTTGGGAATATAAACATTTGCTATGTCTACTTACTTTATAAACTAATTCATGAATACCTTATAGATATAAAATGTGGGACCAGCTAAAAGTTCTTCAATTTGAATTTCACCTGGTTTTGTTTCCCTACTTGTTAGACATGTTTTGCTATTAGTACAAAAAAAATTTCACGTTTCCATGCATAGGCTAAAGCAGAGTACAATAATCTCTCTTAGTAGTTATTGAGGAACCAAGTTTAGTGGTATGGTTTAAGACCAATAGCAGTTGTTCATATATTATTTTTATACTTTGTTTTGTGTTGTATCACTTTGTCACTTACCCAAATTTCAGCATTGGTAATTTTGGTAAATTACTAATGTTTTTTACAATAAAGTATGGGATATACTATTTTTACTTAAACATAAAGTGAGATCCTATGTCAACCCTTATGAGAAATTTGGGAATATAAACATTTGCTATGTCTACTTACTTTATAAACTAATTCATGAATACCTTATAGATATAAAATGTGGGACCAGCTAAAAGTTCTTCAATTTGAATTTCACCTGGTTTGTACCTTAATGTTAAAATAGCGGAGAACATACATATAATTTTTAATGCCAAATTCACTATAAAAGATTTCTCTGAAAGGTGATGAATCTTACCAATTACTCTATCCTTTTTTACTAGTGTCATCTGCGATCAAGTAAATGTTAATAACCTTTTTAACACTAAGTACTTCTTACAAATCCAAAGCTTAACATGAAAACAAATGATTTTTAAAGCAACCATCTTTGTAGCAATACAATGATTATAAAATCTCATACATTGTGATCTTACAACTATACCTTCATATGTATTTTCATTTCAACCCATAACTGTAGATGTCATATTTTCTAGCTTGATTTAATTAACAATTGCACAACAAGCAATTGTAGTTAGTAATAGATAAATCATGGCTCTTTTAAATGAGCCAGATGGCGGTGAAAAAGATTGAAGTATCCTCCACTAAGGTGACATTACTCCACTACGTAATAAATGGCTAAAACATAAGACTCCAACGGAGCTTCCCCACTATGCTCAAGTCTAAAGAAAAAAATGTACCCCTCTCCCTAAAATCGATGGTAGTTTTTATAAAAAAAAAATCATTTACTGGAGAACATTTAACCTTCCACTATTACCCAACCAATTTCCCACTCGGTGACAAATGGCAACAAGAAAGTTTTAGTGCTCTCCTCCACTTTGGAGACACAGCCCAAGAAACTCTCCACCCATTTCCTTAAAAGGTGCAAGGGCGTTTTCCCACTAAAGTTCGAGTCGGCCCCATGAGGATACATCTTTTAAGATTTCACTATAAATTTTAACGCGTGACATAATGTCTTCCATATCTAATATATACTCTCTTAATAATTTAGTAGATTTCATTCTTAATATCCTTTATATGAAAGAGCAATAATATATTAAATATTTGTTTTAAAGCAATTATATGTCACTTTTAATGACTATACCCTATAGCTTATAATCTTTATGCTCTTATAGTATTTGTACTCTTTTAATTTTTCTAGAAGATAACTTCCTTTAAGGGTTTTCTAAAAACCTTTAAAATGTCTTATTAATTTATTTTATCTTCTTTATATATTATATGTGCATAATAGTTTATATAATAACCTATTAGGTTAATATTACTTATTTCCAATACTCTATAAGGCTTAGTTTGATTTCTTTATATATAATAGCTAAATAATTATTAGAACTATTTATTTTTTCTTCGTGTAAATATATATATGACACAATTATAATATTCATCATTTTTCATATATATGTATAAATGTGTATATTATTAAATAGTTATCCCCAATATTTATAATTGTCCATAATATATTTAAATATTTTATATAAAATATTCATAATAAGCTAAATTTCCTTTAGCATATAATAATTTATGTGTTTTCTAGCACTTTGTGTCGGAAATACTTATAATAATAATAAAATGACCTTCCTGGTTTACTTAGGATTATCAAATCCTGATGATCCTCATATTGGGAAGGTGACACTCTTAGTATTTGTGTGTCACTAAAACCACCTTACCTCAATTACTTATGGGCATTAAGGCGACATAGGTCATCTTCGACCTATCCCTATCCTAGTGCATTTCAAATGCCCATCGTGTAGTTGCGTCACTACTTCGAGTGACCTAGGTCTACTACCTATGTTTAAAATCTTTAGGAAAATAAACACCATTAGATACAACATTCACTGGTGGGCCCTTGGCCTTGAGCTCCTCACCAGAACGATTACAAAAATTATTTACATTTATACAATTCATTAGGTCAAAAATGAGGGATGTTACACACTTTTTTTCTTGCATTTGCTTCTTATGATTGCCTAGAACATTGAAATGCTTGATGCAATTTGGAATTGATACGACATGTACAATTACTTGCACTAGTGTAAAAATTTGTTTCTTCAATAGTTTGTGTATTCTACAATGATCTGTACTAGTGCAGAGTCTAGAATTGGTAACATGACATTTTATTTAGATAAAACTAGTTGTTTCTAATTATTCCTTCCAAATGATGAAGGATTGATCATGTATTAGCAAGTTCCCAATTGCTTCGCTTGCAGTAGTTCTACAATCAACCAGTAAATTGTCTTTTTGATGCCCTTATCGTGCTATTACATTTTCGATATACATCGCAAGAGATAAGAAAAGTGGTTGTGAGCCATTTTTCACTTTTCCTTGGAAACCAAGGATGCTATAGCTCTTCAATCAACGTGAACATAATTAGCTATTGATTTCTTGGGGGATTTGCATCACGCGACAAGTGTGGAAACGTATCTTCATCGAATGGAAATGTCTGCATCACAACTAACTAAAGATGATGAAAAAAGGCTATGGGGAAATATTGTTTGTATCAAATGGTTTTCTAAGCGGCTTGATGTTTCAGTTTCTGTTTGGTCATTGACAAAAACAATTCTTTCATACATTGGTGCAAATACAAACTATTGCTATAGTCTTATGTTTCATGATGAAACACCATCACTTGGCCATTTTGAGCCATTGATTCAGTATGTATGCATAAACGAATTAAGAAATATTCCATTACAAGCTCCAAATAACTCCCGCATAAACATTGCCCAGAAAATGCACTAGAAATAACATCTATTCAACAACCACTTTTGCAACAAGGAATTTACATTGTTGATTCAGTGAGTAGTGATTGCGATGAATCATTGTTTCAATCAATTTGAAAATTAATGCCTTTATTTGATGTTCAAACATTGCAATAAGTAACTGTAGCACAAACATTCTACAGCCGCTTCATAGGAAATGCCATGTGTGCAATCAACTACATTATCAAATATCTTACTCAATTAAAAATTAAGAAACAACCTATTGTTTGTAGTTGGTAGGGATATGTGATAAACTTATCAAATCCATATCAACAAGGAAAGATAGAAGGAAACCAATTTGAAATGCAGTGGTTATATGAATTATTAGGTGCAAACATATTTGGGTGAAAACTCGAAGTTGTGAAACAATTTCGTGACAACGGAGTGAAAAAACAAAATGGCGTACGGATGAACATGGGAAAAAAATTCAACCTCAAACTCTAGGCCGAGAGTTTAAAAAAATCTAAGCCGAGGGTTTTGAGAGTTCAAACTCTTGACCGAGAGTTTAAAAAAACTCTAGGACGAGAGTTTGAACCAATCACTGCACTGTATTTAAAAAAAACTCTTGGATGAGAGTTTGAACTAAACTCTCGGCCGAGAGTTTATGGTCAACAAAACCTGCAAAAATATCTGGCATCTTTCTGGAACCTGCAACTTCAGCAAGCCCAAAACCCTGCAAATTTTAAATATTATTTGTGAGACTTGGTAGCAATGGATTCATCTCTGAATCTAGTTTCCAATGATATAATAATTGTTTCATTTCGATTTTGAATTTCTATTTATTAATACTTTTTTTCTAAACCTTATCGCTTAAGAATTTTATTACTCTGAAAATCACCCGAAATGAAAATTCAATATCATAACAAAGACCACACCAAAAAATTTGAAATCTTCACAGAGATCATAATTGGCTCATCCTCTTCAAAATGGTACTTATTTTTCCAATAAGAGTCACACTAAAAAGAAAATTGAATCTCACCAACGTGTGTCGATAATGCACTATTTTCTAAACATACTTTGTTTCGATAAATAATAAAAAATAGTTCCCAAGTCTTAAAAAACTCAAAATATAGTCCATGCACAAGTGTAGTGTGTGTAAATTATGAGCATACAATTTTTTTTTCCTAAAATGAATAACCATCTATAAAAAAATTGACGTCCACACAGGTCACTCTTTATCCATACCTAAAATTTTCAAGTATATTCTGTTGGTGTGCACCAAATTTGTCCCACGATATATCCATAAATTTTTTTTTGAAAAATACGAGTAGAAAGCTAATTCATGTCTCTAAAACATTTGTGTTTACTTCAAGTTGAAATTCCTAAGGGAGATATGGGTTTGAAGAGGTCGAAGTTGAAAAACATAAAATTTAGCAATTTTTTTTTTAAAAGCAAGCCAAAAGTGTTATCCAACTTCGTGTTTTCACCCATTTGTTTGGAGCATAGATAAGAATTTTTTTTCCAAATGTTTCTATTCATCGCATAGTTCTTCACAGATTGTATAAATTGAGGTGTATATGGTTATTTAGTTTTTAAAAAATTGATGGTATATATCTTACTCTATATATCATTAATTGTTTTATAATTATTATATATATATTTTGTTTGTCTGTTGTTGGTAAATTCCTATTTCTCTTCACAGATTTTATACCTTATTTGCGATAATTTGGACTCAACACACTTGCATTTTCAACCATTGCTGCAAAAAGCGAATTTGTATAGTCCTTCCAAACTTCCTCTTGCGAGTGTGCCATCTAAACCATTGACTAGTATCACTTGCAAAAACATGGATTTAGTTGAGACTCATCAACACATACAAGAAAAAAAACAATGGATTTGGAAATTTTTTTATGGAAAAAGGTCTACGCCGATTAAAGATCGAGATACAAAAGCAAGGAAACCTTCTACAACAAGAACAAGCTTCCTATGAAAAAGGGGTTAAAGCAATACATACTTTCTTGGAAGCAATTGAAGACACCTCGACACATCCATGCTCAGTATGTGAGACTTTACATTTAAACAAATATATACATACTATCAAAAGTAAAACTATATTGACACAGTTTTATTGTGGAAATTACTTTTGGGAAAAGGTCATTCAACCTGGTGACCAGATTTGTTCATCTTGCAATCAGTCATTGTGCAATGAACAAGTACCTAGATATGAAATTCCTTTGTAGATACAATGTTGAAGCTTTGACGCCATTAGAAGAATGCTTAGTGTCACCAAGAATGGTCTTTTCACAAATAAGGAAACTTGGATCTAAAATAGCACAACTCAGATTGATTGGAACAATTATTAATATCCCTGCATATTTGGATAAAATTCAACAAGCATTGTAGTGAAATTTAGAAGACTGAATGCCAATTGCAGTTATGCTAAAGCAAAATCTATGTGTGGAAATGTGTGCCCAATGAATTCCATGGATTCCTTTTAAATGGCTTGTGCCAGATTATGTTGTATCAAGATTAAGGCATAAGGCACAATGTGAATTGATCTAAGAAATATTTAACAGAGGCATTGAACAAGAATGTGCAAATAACCCAACGATGGAAATAGATGAAACTTTTCAAGAAAGAGATAGAACACGTGTCTGAATCAATGATACATGGATATGGACATACTCATTTAATAGATGAATTGGCGAACAATATCTTGTAAGTTGCACCTTAGGAAGCATTTAAACCACTAGGTATGTTCCAAGACAAGTTTTATGAGGAATTGAATTTCGCTACACTTTTTTTTGGATTTGGCCGACCTCAAGATATTTTTGAGAGATTTTCATATCAACAAATTGTACATTGGGAGATTACACATATGAGAAATGGAATTGAATCACACAATACAAATATTTTCTTTAAAATGATAAAATTTTTAATTAAACAAGTTTCAAGCACTGCTTGGATATCAATTCGCAAAGGAGAGCTAAAAGGAAAAAAACTGTTAGCAAAAGATGTGAAGAGAAGAAAGGATCTTAACAAGTTCTTAAATCCCCCATTGCATATCGGTCCTTGAAAAAAATACATACATTCTATGATACACCAACTTGACCCACCAACATTCTTTATAATGTTAACAATCAACATTGCAATGCATTGCAACATATTGAAAATCAACAATCAACAAAGCATACTAACAAAATTTATGAACAGAAAATTAACTCGTTGATAAGAAAATTCCCTGTAGTGTGTACTCGTTACTATAGATATAGAATAAACGCATTCAATTCCTTGATCTTGAAGACTACTTCTTTACAAATGAGCAGTTTCTTTGGAAATGTTGAAGACTACTTCTTTACAAATGAGCAGTTTCTTTGGAAATGTTGAGAGTTAATGAGCATGAACATGGGCTGCTGTGGATAAAAAATGCACCAGTCAATGGTCAAAGTTCTGATAATGAGATTATTGCATTTGTCGATCAATACATATCTACTGATTCATCATTTCTTGATGAGGATCTCATTAAGGCTCAAACCCATAATCATACCAAAACGTGCAAAAAAAAATCTTGCATCTAATTGTAGATTCAATTTCCCTTTTTCTGCATTGGATGAAACATTGATTTTGCATCCACTAGAAGATGCATCAAATGAAATTATTGCGAAAGAAAAAAACCTTTTCTCGATCTTGGAACAAAAAAAATTCAAAAGACACGTCTTTCAAATATTTCTTGATGGAATTAGAAATTAATGAAGAAGAATATATATTGCTAGTTTGCTCTTGCCTTGTACGCCCTGTTCTTGATGGAATTAGAAAACATTAGATGCATTTGCAAAATATGTTCCATGTCTTTGGAAAGGAAATACAGATGCACAATTCATATTGGATGCATATGTTTTAGGCACTTATTTATCTTCATATATAACAAAGATGGATATAAGCATGACAACTGCATTTAAAAATATCAAAGACAAATGTTTATTTGAAAAACGATGGAAGAATAGAAACAATTTGCAAAATTGGTAATGCATCAAATGTTTACGTGACAAGCAATCCATATTTGCCCTTCACTTCCTCTTTATCAACATCAAGGAATTTTTTTTTATTAACAATGCACTAGAAGAAAAACGCCCATGTGTTAAAAGACCATTTCTATTGCAACAAAAAATCCAGGTGATTATGAAAACATCCTCTATTCTTCTAGCATAGATAAATACAAATGCCAAGCAATTGAACTTGAACATTTGTGCTTAGCAGAGTATGTTTCCCATCACTCATGCATCTATTATATGATATATACGATGCAATAAAGAACAAGATTTGGAGAATTGGTGCTGGGAGAAACTTTTGCTTTATGTAACGCATAGAGAAAATTAATTTTCTTTATTAGCAAATCATCGAACATGGTTCGATGCATACATGTTCCATATAGATACAATAGAGCTTTCCAAATCAAAATTTGTAGTGAGTGTAACAGGGAAATGGGGAAATTTCGACAAAGCTATTGAAACAATCAATAATACATCTGAATTAATATTTGCCCCTTTAAATGCTTTAGGAGAACAATCTACTGACTTTGAACTTGAAAAATATGACATCCAACACGACCTTCTGAATATGCCTCGATGCAATCAACTAAGTGAGAATGCTATGGCCGAGTACATTAAAAAAACATATGTTATAAGCATTGAAGAGTACTATGCAATTAGGGGAAGCCTTAATACAGAACAACAATCAATAACAAAAGAAATTTTACTTAGAAAAATAAATTATTCATCTATGCTTATACATATTTTAGTAAGTGGTGGAGTAGGTACAGGGACAACTTATACCACGCTTGCAATCTACAATGGTTTGTTGCACTTCCATAACAAATATAGCCATAGTGATTCGTAAAAATAGGGGTCTAGTGGTTGCATTTACGGGAAAATATGCCTACAATGTACATGGCATCCCAATTCATTACGCTTTGCATCTTCCATTGAACTATGCAAATTTGATTCCTCTAATCTCAAACACATTAGACTTAATAACCAAATAATATCAGCAATTGCACGTTCTATTAATAGATGAAGCATCGCTCATTGGTGCACGGATGTTATACAACATAGACAAAAGGCTTAGAGAAATTATGCACACACATGCGTTACCATTTAGGACTCTAGATGTCATATTTGTGGCGATTTGTTCCAAGCACAACCTATACGTGACTCTTGGATTTTTAAACAACCAATCTTGCATCAAGAAAATACCATATGGCTTTTGGGTAGAAAACGTTAAGATATTTGAATTGGAAAAATGAATGCGACAAACAAACAAAAAGTTTATTTCTATTTTAAATAGAATAAGAACTAATACACATACTAAGGATGATATTTCTTACCTTAATCAAGTATGCCATAGACCAACACCATGGGATCCTACATTTCCTTGGCTCTTTTATAGGAATAAAGATGTGAAAGAGCATAATAAGAAAATGTTGTGTGTTGTTAAAACGACTTCGTATAGTCTAATAGCTATTGACAAAGTAGTTGACTTGATTGAGAAACCAACATTTGAACAAAAACAAATTATCTCCCCTTCTCAATTGAGTTGAAAAAAAATATGCTTGTTGAATTGATTGGAGGAAGTTATGTATTTGACGATGGGTTGGTGAACGGTGTAGAAGGGATTTTCAAATGCTATACAACAAAGCCATTGAAATTGTGTGGATTGAATTCTAGCATCCAACAATTGGATATGCGCAGTGAGCTAGTATGCAACAACTATACACACATGATGTTATGTGCAATTGGACGCCTCTTAAAAGAATTTCGTGCAAAATACAAAATAAAATAGTCCAAAACAATGATATGACAACAATTCCCTCTTCATGCACGAGCAATCCATGGTGCACAAGTTCTAAAAATGGATAGATTGGCATTTGATCCCGCGCGAATAAAAAAACATGGCCTTGTGTATAATGCCCTTTCCCATGTAAAAAACATTGAATCTCTCTATCTTATAAACAAGTTAAAAGAGAATAATTTACCTTGTTTATGTTAAAGTTGTTATTAAAATTGAAAGAATCAAAACATATTCATAATGGAAATTTCAATATGGACTTTTTTCGAGGAAAGAACAAAACTGTTTCCTAATATGTACATTAAACACACAAAGACTAGCATTGCATACAGAATATGTTGTAAAATACAATGAGATCATGCAAGCAGATATATTATGCTTCCAAGAAACTCACATTCACAAAATTTCCAAAGATACTTTACTTGCAAAATAATATAACTATCTATCGAAATTTGATATACGTGGGATTGCTACTTGTTAAAAAAAACAATAATATATAGAAACTCAAAGTTAATTATCATCACTTCAACCTAATAAACATTTATAATAGATCAACAACTCCAGTTGAAAGCCTTCTTAAATTTTTGACTTATGTGTTCTTCCAAACAAAACAAAACAAGAAAATTTTCATTGTAGGAGATTTTAACATAGACATGTTAGAACATAGTTCAACACAAAAAAAAATTGAACTTGTTTATGGAAAGCAATGGATTTAAACTATTGACAACCAAATCAATAATAGAGAATGGCTCAATGCTTGACCATTTTTAGTCAAATGTAGAGAATACTAATATTGTCTTTGGAATCTTTCATGCTTATTGGACTGACAACCATACAAGTTTCATTTCACTTGCTCTAGCAACACCATAAACAATGTTAAAAGATATGTAGAAAACGAAAGGGGAGTTCTATATAAACAACCTCCTGCTTGCACAACATAGAAATATGAACAATAAGGAAATTGTAAGATAGAGTAAATTGATGATATAATATATATATATATTCTCATTGGTTCACTATTGTACTTTTCTTGTTAACTTTAAATGCTTAGATTTATTGCTGATGTTTTTTTTCCTTCATGGATATATTATGTCCTTTTTTGTTCTTTTATTAGAATCTAAGCATCAACCTATTTTACATGGATCATGTACAACTTGTCATTTGTAGGCAAATGATTTATATGAAAAATAATGACTTGCATAATTCAACAAGTTTTTGACTAGTTTTTTCCCTGCAAAGCACCTTATATGTGTTTTTTAACAACAAAAGTGCTCGTGCTTCTGATGGTTTCTTTCAAAAATATTCACCTGTTTTTTTATACATCTTTGTTAAGTATAGAGCCTCATGCAAGTTCTTTGTTTATAAGAATATTGTTTGTTTTTTACTTTTTCTTTTCAAGCTTTTATAGTTTCCCTCGATGTAGAATACTTACATAATTGGCTTTGATTGTTTAATTATTTGTGTACTGTTTATTGGATTTTTTTTGTCTCCTTTGGAGCAGATCTCTGGTTCTAAAAATGCTTCTTCATATAAAAAAAAAATTGTTGTAAAATTGTATTGCCTTTGAAAAAGCTGGGAACAGGGGAATTTGCAGTTGCAAAGATTGCTATAACTACAAATATATTTTGCTAGACAATTTTTGTTTTTAACACTGTTGTCCATATTGCACTCATATAGAAATAACCATTCTAATCTGAATATGCATAAATCTTTGTAATAAGTTTCTACTTATTTTCCTTCATGCTTGGCACGGTCTCTACTCATCCAAAGTTGTGTTAAAAGCAGAGAAATCTTCTTTCAACATCTATCTAAAAATTGATGGAACATGCTTGGATTCGAACAACTTAAATGCAATGTGTATTTCATTGGAAAATACCTCATTTGCAAGAGAACTAAGGGAAAGCATTAGTTTAAAAAAAGATTTTGGAACCAGAATCTACTCCATTTATGTTGTTCATTTCATAAATCAGATCATTGGAACATTGGCAACATTGTAAAGAAAATTTGTACTATTAGTTCCATCACTTGCATTGGCCAGAGATAAGCGCAACATAGGTGAAGACAAGTCTTTGACATCTTTGTGCAATGTTATGGAGATTTTTTATTGGCCAGGTTATTTTCTTGACCAAACTAGAAGGCGTTCATTGCATATAAACAAATGTCAATATTTTCCTTTGAACAATTTAGCTATATCATTATAAATACAAAATGCAATATTTTCATTGCATCTAAACGAACTTAGTCATTTCCATTTCTCATTTGTTCTATTTTTTCTTTGTTGGTTATTGGCTCCGATTGCTTCTTTCAGTCTTTGTTTTGTGTTCTTGTTTGGTTTCAATAGTTGCAGTAGGTTTTAAGAAAAAATTAGGCTTTGTTTATAGTGAACTCCTCTATTGTAGTTAAGCATTGCTTTGACATGGTCATTAGAAAATAGCTTGTCCTTATAAGATGTGCTTTGACCTAAGCTTGGAAAGGATTTGTTGTATTCAAGACAATGAAACATGTTTGGCACATGGCATTTGACTTGCTCTGGTACTAATTAAAAAAAACAATTACAATTTTTTCTCTGCTTTGTCACTTGTAACTCCTCATGCTGTTGAAATTACATTTTGTCATCTATAGACAAATTGTGTTTTGTGTGAGCAACAATGGTTATAATAATTGTAGCTATACATGTTTCCAAATAGATATAACAAGGATCAAGACAAGAAAATGGACACACAAACAAGCAACAAAACACAAAAAAGGTGGGAAAGAAACTAAAAGAAATGAAAAAAACAAGGAAAGAAAAAACAGATCGTTGTTGTTGTGATTTTTTATTTCATGTGTCTTTGATTTTTATACCCGCTTTCTAGTTTTCTATTGCATGCTAGTGGCTAGAGAATATTGATAGGTTTCAAGGTTGTTACATATGAAACTATTAGAAAAAAAAGGATCGTAGAGCAATAACAATAAACAAGATGCAAATATAAATCACATAAACACAATACAAGAGAGACACCAATATAACATGGTTCACCCAATATGGGCTACGTCCATGGTGAAATTGCTAGTCATTTTATTATCATACCATCCAACAAGTAAAGGGATACAACTTGCAACACATCCGTTGCAACTTCCTCTTCAATCTTTCTCAGTCTCTCTTACACAATCACATATATCTTTACAATGCTACAATACATTACATAGCCGTATTACAATGTTTTCCTTTTAAAGGGAATTACCATGGGAAAATACTATGGGTTACTCAATACCACGGGCCCGTAAATGGTTGGCCAACAAAAAAACCCATAAATTTTTTTTCGGGGGATTCTCCCCCGAAACCCCATTCCCGGGGGCAATGCCCCGCCGATGGGATGACTGTACAGTCCACTTGCATATTGTTAAGAACCCATGTCAACCCTTCTATTTACTTTGTTAGTATATTGTTGTTGGACGCATATGCTTTGTAAGTTGTCCCGTAGTATTTGTTGATCCATAGTTTTTATTATTGTTGTTGGACTCATATTCTTTGTAAGTCATTCTGTAGTAATTGTTTATCCATATTTTGTATTGGCCCATGGTTTGTATTGACACATTGTATTGACCCATGGTATTGGTGCCTAGACTTAGTATATAAGTTTGTGTTGAGACTAATGAAGGTACCGTGAAGTTATTTGTATTGAGCTTTATCAAAGGAGGTTTCCCCCTAGAAGTGGCCTGCGATCAATATAAAAGTGATTATGAGTTCTATTATTTCTGCTATATTGTGTGTTTTCATTAATTAATTATTGCAGGTTCTTCACACATATCATATAAAACTAGGGTACAAACACGGTTGAAGCAACAACATCTCTTAATTAAGAAGATCAGGATCCAAAAAAAATAGAAACAACAACAAAAAATAAAATAGAAAAACAATCAACCAGTGAGGTAGAAAAAAGGTAAAGCAATCTTCATATGCTTATGAATTAGCAATGTTGTAGTTGTTGTAAAATATGGCAAAACATTATTAGAATTTTATCATTTTGTCATGTATACACACAATTGAAATTACTTATATACTATAAGATATCTAAATTACCAGAAAGTTTGAGGAATTTTTTATGGGGTTTCAAAAGCAAGCAAGCAAAATTGTCTCTCAGGACTGCACAACCAGTTCAACTTCAGGATTTCCCAAACAGCGGGAGAAGGATTCAAATTCTTGGTTTCAGACATGGAATGAATTGATTGACATGTTAAGTGATAGAAACAACTAAAATAAATCAAATTGGAGTTTTATAGGTTCATCTATTGATCAAACACTAAAAACTAGCTATTTTCCATGGCAATCTAGACTAGGTGCAAGAAATTGATATGAAAATAATACTTCTCTTTATTTAATATGCAGAATGGACTTCAGAGGTTCAACATTACATTAATGAAATCCATCAGAAGATGAAATACATCTCATATAAGTCTCAGGAAATAAATACATAAGAGAAATAATTCTCCATCATGGAAAGAGTAGAAATCATCAGGATTTCGAATGGGATACTTCTCAATCTTTGAAACAAGCTCAAAATTCACTAGATGAGACTTCAGGACCTGCAATAAAATCAATGATGAATACTAGATGTGATCATCCTCTCAAAAGAAGCAAGGGCACATCTCCCAAGTTAGAGAAGCAAAATAGCTCTCAATTCAATTCTCAAACTGTCAAAATATGGGCAAGTGGTGAAAAATACTTTTATATATTTAGGATGACTTGTGGAGTAGTTCATCTAGGCTAATGCGCCCTCATGGAGTGGATAAGGAAATCTTGCTTTCAAGATTTTCTTTTTTGCTTTGCTTTCTTCCTTTGCTTTATCTTGCTTTTCCTTTCTATCCTTCTTTTGCTTTTGATTGCTTTTTCCTATTTTCTTCCTTATCTTGTTTTTCCCGCTTTTCTGCCTTGTCCCGTTTTCCACTTTTATCTGCTTTCTGCTTTATTATGCTTTTCCTGAGTTTTGTTGCTTTTCTACCTTGTGTCATCTTTTCTTTCTTTTTCTTACTTTCCTAGCTTTGGTTGCTTTTATCTTTTCTTGTTTTGCAAGTTACCTCTTGGTCAAACCTTATCCTCTAATGTTCCCTTGTGGATCATTATCCAATTTATTCCATTGAAATAAATATATATTGCTGAAAAATAAATTTTATCAAGTGCATCTTAAACTTAAGGAAATGAAATTAAATACTTTGGAAACCTCAAAACTTAACCCCTCATGAATTAATTAATTCGAAACTATCACTAGGACCCATGGGGTTGAATGGGTATTGGTAGACTATGGTGGTATAAAAAAATGGGGACATTATAGTCCTCCCCTCCCAAGATTGCTTATCCTCAAGCACTATAAGATCTGTAGCGGAACTTGACAAGCATTGGAATTTCAAATTCTAACTGAACTCCATGGAGGTGACATCATGTTGCTGCTGTGCTACTGTGGATATAACTGGATCTCCAAAAATGATCCCAGGTTCCCACTGCTTATGTTGCATTCCTCCATATATCAATGGAAACTAAAATGATCCATAAACTCCTAGATCCCATTACCACTTATGCATGTTATACAATGGCAATGTCTCGGGTTGAAACCTAATAATCTAAGGAATGGCAGGATCCCATATGTGTGTGGGATGGAGAATGGTGAACCAAATGTCTATAAAATTCATCCATCATGGTTGGCTCAACCGAAGTGAGATCATGTGGCTCCTCCAAAACTGTACAACTACCACCTAGAGGAAACTCATAATCTCTTAGGCAATAAACATGTTCTTGTTATTCATTTTGCTTGACCTCAAATTCCCCAAGCACATGCAAATAAGAATGCACCTCATGTGCCCAATACACACAAGTACCATAGATCAAAGTGGTATAAGAGCAAGGTTCAAAATCTCAGATCTAAGGGCTCAAAATTTGCTTTCTACTATTGCTCAGAATGAATTGCATAGAATTTATTATTGAGGTATTCGTATAAACGCAATGTCGGTGTGTTTTTATTTTGTTTTTAAATAAATATAGGCGATCTCAATGAGAGAATTGACTAGTATCTTAGTTATACTATAGATCAGAGATACCACGACTTGTATGAAAGCAATGACATACCTCACATGACTACGTTGATCCCCAATTTAAGGAGCTTGCTATGATAACTCGCAGGGTATCTAAAGTGGTAATCGAATGTGAATCCAATTGAATATATTATAAGGATTCAATACTTTAAATTGAAGGATGTCAAAATAAATTTACAATTGTGTTTTGCAGAATGTTTGAAACAAAGTTAATTGGGGATTAATTATTTGATCCTTTCAACGATGATCTTGTTTGTGTTATGTACACTGAATTTAGCTTTCAACTCATCCAATCTCTACTTTGCTCAAAGAAAAGTTCTTTGGTGATTTCAATGCCCCTCTTAAAGAGGCTAGTGGTTGAAAACGAGGGGTTCTTAGCATTGGACTTCAATCTCCACGAAAATCTTGACTAACCATTGAAAGAAATTGTTTCTCTAAATTCCGTTCTAGTGGTCTACCCCATTAATTGGATATTTTTTTTTAATGTTGCTACTATTATTATCACAGAAAGTGTTCCTCCATTGTGAGGCATTATTAATGTTGTAAAGATATATTGCTTCTTGGTGTTGTGCCCTTTGTGGATTTCTTTATCTTGTAATATACTTTGTACTGGAGGTTTATAAAATATTTAAAACATATTTTAAAGAACATGTGTTTCCCGAGAGAAAGCTATGGTGTCCATCTGGACTTGTAATAGAAACATGCTTCACAAATTTTGCAATAAAAAAATACATAATCAAGTGAAAATTTGATGTTAAGATGCACCTTGAGAGTATATAGCCAAAGCACACAAGAACATACTGACCTCATATTGATGAAAATATTCTCAATATTCACATTGGAGGATTACGCAGGAAGAAATCCAACACCATACATGTATATATGGCATATATCAGAGACACCTGTGCCCTTTTACTTGTACCCTTCCCTTTTGTATCAAGTGAAAAAAGAACTTAAAACAACAAAGGGAATTTTATTGTATGTAACAGGACTCTAGTATAATATCATGCTTCATACTCTATCCCAAGTGAAGTTAAAACTAACGATGGCATGCCAAGCGTCTTAACCTAGACCTCCATCATTGTGGATAAAAACTAAGATGCAACTCTAAGTTCTCAACTCCTGTGATCTGTAATTGAGTATTCATTAAGTAAATGTTATGATAAAAAGAAATCCATGACATTTTGAGCTATAAGTGGTAATTCTGTAAAAACCTTTGTTACAAGTCAGCACCGATTTAATTATAAACAGTACCTTCCAAGGTCTAATACCTTCAAACCGTAACAACTTGATCTATTGATAAATTTCACGAGGAGTATAATGGAAATCCTCCCACCGTGGTAGTTAACTCTGTGGCACCGTGCAGGAGAATTCTTAGCAATGACATTAAATTTAAGATCAGTTAACCTCATTTAAGGGATCGCCATATTCACCACCCTTTTTATCTTTGTTTGCTGCCTCAGATCTGAGGTTATAGTGGAGTTAGCGTTCCAAAATCCTCAACTGCTTGTCTGTTTGTCAATGCCACCTAAACGACCCAGATATTCCATCTCTGTTTGTTTTACTTATTTAAACATTTAGTTAACCGAACTGGAATATTTTTAGTTGGTAATATGCATTGCAATGTTGTTAAATTGATATACTATTAGAATGTATATAGTATGCTTTTATATGATCAGCATGGGTCAAGAACATAAGTTAGATTTTGATAAATGTTAAATGTTTTATTATATATATATATATATAATGGTATTATATATAATGAGAGATAAATGGTTAAGATATAAGGATATTATATATATATTGAATAGTAATATGGCATTTTTTTAATATCTTATAGGTGTGATGTAAGCGTGAATGTAAGAGGACATATATATAAAAGAATACCTTAACTACTTCCAAAGTGATGTATCTATATGTATGCAATTGCATGTTCATGTTATATGTATGTCTTTGTATAAGTTGTCTTATTTTGGGTTTAGTTATTTGATTTAATGTGGATTGCATATTAGTTGTATTCTTATGAATTTACGCAAGTGGAATACGAAAGGTAGTAGATTTCTCATTCGAGATATCTGAATATGTAACGTACAAAATTTTCATAAAAATTGAATTTTTTCTATGTAGTATTTAATGCTAATACTTGTTATGTAGAAAGTATGATAATGATAATTTAATATTTTCAATAACAGATCGGTTATGTTTACAATGAAGACACATACTTAATCACCAGCGTCGTACATTAATTAAATATGTCGTAACATCAAAATGTTGTAATTATTCTATTTCTTGTCGTAATCCATTTTTTTAATAAAAGCATTTGTTTAAATATTTATGCATCCTATTTTATCGTTATTTGATAAAAGCATAGTTTGGATTTGAAACTATCTCTTACAACCCTATAATTATGATCATGGATACTAACTTTTTATTTTCTTTTATCGAAGGGGTTCTATGGATACCCCGAGGCTTACTTAGCTATTCTCTAGCTAATGCACTTTACTATTCCTCTACAGATCTACAGGTAAGAAATGTATTGTCTAGGTTTTTAAGAGTTTGACGATCAAAGAAATGATATGGTGTACGTCATTCTGTCTTATTTTTATTATACTAGATTTTACGTCCTTGGCATGCATATGAAAGCTAAATCTTAACGCTGAGGGAAAACATACCCTAGCCATGATTTTATTTATAGTAACGTTATGATATAACTCGAGTCTATTCCATGGTTATTACATAGGGTTCATTACATTAAAGCTCACTTCTTGTATTAGAGTAGGCATATGATAAACTTGTATTTGTAAAAGGTTTTAAATCACATTATATATATATATATATATATATATATATATATATATATATATATATATATATATCTTTGAATTACTTCTGAGGTGGTATTATAATCGACCTCCAACCATATATATATATAGTTCCAATTCGAATTGCTTTGATTATTTAAGTGATGACATTTAAAATGCTTATCCAAAACTATAGACTAAACTTGCATAATGAATTCGTTTAGTGTTAAGGTTTTGGCATCGCCACGATTCATGACTATAGGCAAGCATAATCTTATTTGAGCCACGATGCCGGTTCTATAAAATTCAAAAAGGAGGATTATCATCATGCATTTAAATTCTCTGTTTATACTATTATGAATTTTTAAGCCGTATTATAGTTGTAAAAGAAAAAGAGGGTTTGAAACCCTAGAGACACGACTCATGTATTTTTGGTTTATAGTTGAATATAATTGATGCTCTAAAAGCTTACAGATGTTAATGGATATTCTGAAGGTTTTTAGGGTTGAACCCTAAGACCGTTGTGTGGTTGTATTTGAATTATGGGCTTGAAGATGACCCACACTGTGTTTTAAAACTATCATTTTCTGGGGAGAGCCCTTTTTGCTTAAGCTGGTTGTTTAAATTTATATATGGATATTACGCCACAATGGCTCTGTCAATACTTCTTTTATTTATTGTGTTTTAAATGCATCAATTCTTAGAAATGCACTTTATATGGGCAAAGCCCTAACTTAATAATCTGCGTTTTAGTTTGTAATAAAGGGTCAAACGCCAAAGCTGCTCTTAGTAGTTACTCTACAGGGTTAAACCCTAACCCTGCTAAAAATTTAGGCTTGTGTTTACAATGTATAATGTTATTAGTGACTGGGCGAGCTCTTGGTCGAGACTCGAACCCTTAACTCTATTATGTTGATAACTTATCTAAAAGATTGCGTCGGTGCATCCAATGGATGTCTTCGAGCTCTATTTTGTTTACATTTTGAACATGACTAATGTTTTCAATCGAATGTCAAGTTTTTATTGTTATTAGTTTTAAAGTTTCTATGGAATGGATGCCAAGAATCTAGGTTGTAATAACCTGGTTCGTTATTAGTTGTAAAACCTAGGGTGAGCCCTTTTACGGGTCTCGAACCCTCGATACATGATTATAATAGTTTTGTTTCAAAATGGTTATAGGATCATCGTTTTCAATTTATAGCTTAATAAATATGTTTTACTACTGTATAATATTAGATAATAGTGAGACCTATCGGGTTTGACCTTTGATATATTGGTTGGTTTTAATATATTAATATATATTTGTTATTAGTTATAGGGTTTCCCCTGAATTAACTTTTGAACTTGTTTTTTTATCATGATTAAGATGTAATGCATTATCCAGAATCGATTCAATTTGTACAATGTGTAATGATATGTTATTTATATTTTTATCTTCTTTCAAGAATAGTCATTTCGACTATGTTTCTGATATAAAAAGAAAAACAGGGCTTAAGAATATTCAGAGTGCCCATTTTTGACTTCGTTCTGGAAAAAATAGAAATATTAAAAACTTCTATTTGTTTATTTTGAAGTGGACATTACTTAGCTTGATTATACTACGGTATAATGCAAGGAAAGGCCCAAAGTTTTTTTCTATCTATGTTGTATCAAAAGGCAAACTTGCTTCAGAGGATCTTTCGCCCTTTATTTTTTGTCGAGCAAACTATTATTTGGAAATGACAATTTCTCTACGGTGCCATGGATTTAGAAAGTTTTAAAACTTAATGAAATTATGAAACCACTATGAATTATTAGAAGTGCCTCAGATATAGAAATAAAGGAATAGAAAATACCTCCAGTAGAAGCAAATGAATAGACCAGGGCTAGAGGATTCTTCACTTAAGTGAAAGATGTGAGGCAAGCTCAAGGATCAAAATGGTTCGACTTGTCAATAGTACCTGCAATTAGAAAAAAAGATTGATTAAGCAAAGTCGTGAGGGAGAAAACAGTTGAATACCTTGTAACTTGACACAAAATCTGTCACATTTCTCCCTCAATTATCCCTACCACCTAATATTAAAGTACACGATGTTTTTCATGTTTCCATTCTAAAAAAATATGTTCAAGACACTACTCATGTTATTGATTGGGATGTTATACAGGTGGAACCCAAGGGAGAGTTCAAGGTGGGACCGAAGCATATCCTCTATAGAGGAGAACTCATACTCCGGAACCATACCATCAGACAAGTCAAAGTGCAATGGAAGCTCCTTAGTCTGGAAGAGTCCACATGGGAATTGGAAAGTGATATGCAGGAGGCATATTCAATCCTATTCCAGGATGAAGAAATTGAAGAATAAAGACATAAAATTTATAACACCGAGGACGGTGTTATCCTCGAAGAGGTGGTGTATGTAATACACCGAGAATAATTGAATTAATTTAATTCTTCGGTCGCCAACTTTTGAATTGATGAAATAGCATAATTCTCACCTACAACACTGTAATAGAATAGTACATGCATTAGCTAGATAATAGCTAAGTAAGCCACAGGGCGTTCTTAGGACCCCTTCATTCATTCAAGAAAGAAAAGATTTAGAAATCATATTTATATTATTAGTAAAATTACTTCATTCAGTTGACGACATGTAAATGAAAAATGCTTCATTCAAGGAACATATAGACAAAAAAGATAGATGTTTGGAACAAAAAGCAGTTACGACATAACCAATGTCCTCAGTATTACAACATTACTATATTTTAGAAAAATTACCAAGTGCTGGTGATTAAGGAAGTATCATCATTTGCATAACTAAAATGTTATTGAAAGGAGTAATTCATCATTATCATGACTTACGTATAACAAATACTAACATTTATTGCGGCATAGAAAAAATTAAATTTTCGGTAAATTTTGGGGATGTTACACCAGTCAACTCTATCATATGCTTTTTCCAAGTCCATATTTAACAATAAAACATTAAGTTTCTTCTGTTTGATAGAATGGACCACTTCGTGGGAGATACTAATGGAATAAAAAATTTGCTTATCACGCAGAAATCCATATTGTTCTAATGACATATGCTGTGAAAGGAAAGGTTTTATCCAACAAGAAAATATTTTTGTTATAATTTTGTAAGCAAGGTTACAAAGTGCAAAAGGTCTGAACTCTGAGAAATTTTTAGGTTTATTACTCTTCGGGACCATTGTAATAAGAGTGGAGTTGAGGGCTACAGAAACAAAACCTTCTGTTATGGAAAAATCCATCATTTCAAGTTAATCTTCTCCCATGATGTCAAAAACGTGTAGGAAAATTTTGAGAATCCAACCATCCGAGATAGGACTTTTTTCCTTCATAAACTACTTAAGTGCTTCTTCTACCTTACTCAGTTTATCCTGTTTACCCATTTCCTTTCCTTCATTCTCATCAAAAAACTTTGGAAACAATTTAATGGTCTTCAATTGAGCTTCTAACGAGCATGTACCTGAATCCACAAATACATCCCCAAAATATTTTTTAGCCATAGTTTGCAGATCCGATTGACCTTTAACAATATTTCCATTATTAACTCCCAAATAGAGTTTGTATTTCTTCTCTGTGAGGAAAAGGAGTGGGAAAATCTTGTCTTATTATCTACAAGACCAATCCACAATGCCTTGATTTTTAACCACTAGCCCATCTCTTCCTGTTTCAAGATTTGTTCTTTTTTCTTTTCAAATTCTTTAATTTTCAGTCTATCCTCCTCATTAATAGAATAATCAACATTTTTTAATTGGATTATTTTGATCTGTTCTTCTAAATTTTTATATTCTGCCCAATCCTTCTGGTTTTTATCCTTTATCCACTGTGTAACTACCCCTTTAATACTTTTGAGTTCTTGTACTATACTATCCATCGGATTTAAATCTTCCTCCATCACATCACTATTCCATAAACTTCTAATAAGTGCACAAAACTCTCCATTCAACAACCAAGAGCTATTGAATTTAAAAGGGTAATTCAAGATGGGAGTAGCACCTTCTAACTGAAGAAAATTAGGCCAATGATCTACAAATCTATTATCCCCCACCCATGATATATAGCGGTAAAAAGATAGTAGAAGGGATGTTTTTATTAGGAATCTCTCAAATCTCTTAAGGATTCCCTCTTTTCCACACCTATCATTTGTCCAAGTAGATAGAAGATAATTTGGGATAACATCCACTAGGCCATACCTTCCCAAAAAAATTGTAAAATATTCAGCCATCTCATCAACTCTAGTAGTCTACCCCCAAATTTCAGCAAGAGATGTGGTAAAGTTTATATCCCCTACAATGATTAAGTTTTCAATATTCAGCAGACCAGACTGTTCCATTGACCCCCAAAATTTATCTCTATCTCTATATGGTCCATAACAGTTTAAGATAGAGATCTTTAAATCCAAATTTCCCATTTTTCCTTCCACTAATAACCCCCATTTATTCTTGAAAGAACGAAACTGAAAGAAACAAAGATTCCAACCTTTCAACAATCCACTAGATATACCAGATGAACTAATAACTGAGAATTCCCATCTAGGTAAATAATTTGCAATAGATTCAATGGAAAAAGAGTCTAAAAACATAGTCTCTTGAAGCATGATTATCTCTGGGCTAGTACCCTTAATTAGTTTGGATAAGGCCCTAACCCTAGTAGCCTTGCCCAAACCTCACACATTTAATGACAAAATATACATTATTGTACAATATCTGTGGGAATCTATGCTCTAAGCACCCATGAAGAGTTATTTTCTCTACAATCTAAGTTACCCTTTGTAGCTTCCTCCAGCCTAATAGATAAGGGCTTGTAAATAGGGTCATCTCTAACAGAAATAGGATCCTTCTTCTTCTTCTTTTTATTTCGAATGGTAACATTCTGAAATCTAATAACATGTATAGTATTGACCTCTAGACTCATAGAAGGGTTCATAGAGTATATTTGAAGAGGGGAGAAACTCTCAGGATGTTCTCAATTACCATAACCACTTTCCTTTGAAAATATTGCATTATGGAGAAGTGAACAAACCGATATTCCTAGGTTCTGTGTCAAGGGAAGCCCTAGGGTCCTTGATACCAGAATTAGGGTTTTTCTCCTCATAATCAAATGACTTTGATTCCGTTGGTTTTTGAAGTGTTGGATCAATTTCTATAAAACATTCCCCCAAATTATCCAAATTAGTGTTTGCATCTACATAATCCTGAGCACAAATATTATTAACATCCCCTGATATGTATGTATGACCCAAATTTAACACCAACTCCCATGAAGATGGTCGCCTATCTAATTCTTTTTCAACAGAGAGATAGAAATCTAATTCTTCCCTAGAGACGTATTTATAAGGAGTAGGTGAATCAAATTTATGCTTACCCGAAACTCCACATATGTCCTCATCCGATGGATTTCTTGGAGAAGAGAAATATCCATGGATTGATGTCACAGGGGATACTGTATCATCCTCATCCGCATGAATTTTCGAACCAACCTAGAGATACGGGAATTGCACTTGTACATGACCAGTATGACGGAAATAAAAGCACCTGAATGGAATTCTATAGAAATCTAGTCGCTTACGAAATTTATAGCCCCCCAAACAAATTCCACCTCTGTTGGTATACACTACTACAAAATGAGAGATAAGTGACCCAAAAAATGACCAAAATCCACATATAAATGACCACTTTTGAGTTGGTGACCACTAGTAGCAAACTAGTGGCCATATACCATGTGACCAAAAATGTGGTCATATTTAGCTTGGTCATTTATAGCTTATCTTGTGGTCATATATTTGGTCGTATATTTGGTCATTAATTTGGTAATACATTTGGTCATTAATTGTCACAATTAATGACCACATTTTTTGTCACGTGATAAATGACCACTAATTTGCTACTAGTAATTGCCAACTCAAAACCGGTCATTTGTATGCATATTTTGGTCATTTTTTGGTCACTTATCTCTCACGTTGTATTGGTGGTCGTTTATATGCAAATTTTGGTCATTTTTTTAGTCATTTATCTCTTCTTAGTAGTTTCAGAATATAAATAGGGCACGATGAAATCGAACCATGAACCTCCTGCCTATAAGGAAGGTGCTCTACCATTGAGCTAGCACCCTTAAATAGAATTACTTATGGATTGATTTGAGAATTAAATTTTCAACAGTT
This sequence comes from Larix kaempferi, assembly GCA_027924585.1. NCBI lineage: Eukaryota > Viridiplantae > Streptophyta > Pinopsida > Pinales > Pinaceae > Larix > Larix kaempferi. The sequence goes on along the minus strand of BSBM01000047.1, from coordinate 23,311,668 downwards.
AACACAATCTTACAAAAATTTGGAAAAGGGTCACGTACCTAGGTAAGAAACAAAGATTACCCAATAGTCACCAAAAATTGTCATGTTAATGATAACTTTCTTTTGCCAAAATATCTCAAAAATAAAGAATGCAGTTGTATTATCAATTGTTTCTCCGAGTGCTACCAAATCAAGAATCACAATTGTCTTTTCCTAATCTTGGGAATGTGCATGTGCTCCCGTTATCCTTACTTGGATTTGTTTCAAGAAAGTTCTTGTTCCTATCTATGCAACCATCACTGAAACCAATGGGAAAAAAGCATAAAGTGCCACCCCAATATCAAGCTCCACTTGCATTGGAAGTATCATAGGTACCATCGTCATTCCTTTAGGTGTCGGGCCTCTTCCATAGATGATAGGATGAAATACCATATGAGAAAGTTTAAAAACAAGGTTATTTGAGATTATAACATGGGTACAAGTTGTTTCTACCATTTCATGTGAATTCCTAAGGGAACAATAATCTCCTATTGTTCTCCTTTCTTAAAGTGTAGATCAACAAGCAAAAATCACTCAAAAACACTAGAAAACATAATAAAAGGATGAGAAGTAAAAGTTATAGACAAGTCCTTTGTTTCTCAACGCAGGTTGCTTTACATATCTGCAACAATGTAAGTACTACTCTAATACAACCAGAGGATTAAGGCTACCTCCAGAATTGTGAAGCATTAAGAATCCATGCAAAACCAATTGACATTCTCAAAATAATAATTTTCTGTAATTGAAAAAATGTAGCCATGCACAATTAGAAAAATCAAAGTCACAAGGTTGTATTTACAAATTAGTAATCCAACAAGTCATGATTTCAATCCTGTGCACAGAAGCTCTACCCATAATGAAGCGTTTTCTATGAATTTCCTCTGTAAGTTAAAAATTGATTAGAAGACATGAATAAGCATAACAACTCAAATAATCAAACCCCAAGTAATGACAGCTATGACCACTTTCAGCAGTTCCATGTTAATCCTGACGTAATATAAAAGAAAATAGTTTAAGACAACCATACCTCTTGCTTTAAAAGTTCTAATGTGGACGTTGCAAAGTCTTGCATCTTCTGTTGTTGGATAAGTTTTCTAGAATTCACTCTCCAAATTTCAAATCGCTCAAGTTAGCATCATGATCTTAGCAACTCCTTGAAATAATGCTAACACTTTATGTATTCTTTGAGATCCTTTGGATATATATAGTCAAGCTGTTAACTACATTTATGTGATGCTAAAACTCTATTTTTTCAGCTCGGTTCTGTCTGGGAAAGTTAAATCTGCAATTCTATTAACACACAAATCCGCACTTGTAAACAGTCAGAATGGACTTGTGAAATATGTTTGAAGACGGTGCAACTTGTAGGAAATTTATCCCTTGTGTCACTGATTAATTCCTCCATTTGGGCTAGTGCATGCCAACTACAGGGGGGGTCCCTAAGTTGTTATATGTTGCTACTATACTTGCAAATCTGCATGAAAACATGGATAAAAGACAGCGAAATATGGCTGTTATAAGTACTAGAACATTAGATCTGTGAGTCTAAATTAAAACACCGATGTGTTTGATCAATATAAGGCTGCATAATGAGCTAAAACGATGTGAAAAGACTATGAATTAAACTCATATTTGCAATTAAACATTTATAACAGTGAACAAACTCGCTCTTTGGACTGCTGTCCTTTCTTGAAATCAGCAGTAAAGGTCCTAAAATAGTGGTTAAAGATGCCTCTGGCTAGCAAGTTAATGCTTTCAAAGAGTTATAATGGCAAGTTTTTCTTTAAAATGGAAGAATTTTTGGCATTACAACAGAATACAACTCACAATAAGTGAAAGAAAAATGCTGCAAATAAAGGATAAATTCAAAGTACAGGCCTAAAATGCTACCAAAATCACTGTGCAAATACAATCAACGATCAATAAGATAGAGGAGCTGGAAAATTGAGCATAATCTAACTTCGCTTTGCTTGAAGTTAAGAGGTTGGTCCACCTTAGAGATGAGTACAAGCTGGTCCAATAACGTCCCTGCATAGAAATTAAAGAGCATAGTAGAAGAGGAAGAGATAATGAGGCGAATTGCTGCTGCTATTGATAAGAAAATCTCTCCTTATTCCTTTTTTTGAAACTTCACTAAATAGCTTGGCCTAGAGGCCCTCATGCGGCTCCCACTGACTAATTTGACATGTGATGAGGGAGCACCTCTCTAGAACAAACTAAAGAAGATAGAATTTCTCCCCTTGGCTGGAGTTGAACCGCTGCATGAGGAAATGTGCCCCCTTCTCCTAGAGTCGATCTATTGCATCCAAAAATGTGCCCCCCTTATGCTGGAGTTCATTCATCTCATGCACAAGTTAAGTGCCCAATTGAACTGAACTTGACCTCGTCTGCTTCACCCCTAACCTCATTTACTTCACCCTTGACCATGTGTTCTTCACCCTGTTGCATGGTTGATTTAAGTGGAGCAATTCAAATGCATTCAACCTGTTTAAGTTTAGTTCACTCTAGTCTTATGCATGCTCTCTAATTTTTCCACTTACCACAACGAGAGATCGCCACATGTTGCACATGCATTGATATCACATGTCACACATGCAATGATCCCTTAGGAAGAAACGATGATGTCGAGCCGGATTAGAAGGGTTTGTGAATAGATGGACTGATTCCACATGTCACACATGCATGCCTCACAACTAAAAAATAGGATATAGTTTGCATGTCCATGCATGTGTCATGCATGCCATGCAACTCAAACCTTAACTGTTGAAAATAGAAGTATCTCGCATGTCATTTGAAAAGATCTCACTGCAATTCTGAGCTCTCAAGCATGCCAAAAAAATATGATCATCTCTGCCTCCTAAAAAATAGGAACACTACTAAAATAGACATCTCCTCTAAAACTGATGAAAACCTTGTGAAATGTCTCAGACTCTGAAACTAAATCATATCACTGAATCAACCTGCTTTTGGACCTTGTGGGGATCAACCATTGGAGTTTGACCTATGAAAGCTATCTTTTTGGGACAAATATGGATACTAGCTAGATGAAATAAGCTGGCTGTTAACCTTCCAAATTTGTGTATGAGCAAATCTCGGAGTTCTTAACACGACAATATCTTCTGTAATTTTGTATGCTACAGTTCTTGTCTACCTTTTGCAAGGATTTATAAATAGAAGTCTCTGCCTTTTCATGTTATGATTGGAGTTATGTATTGTTCTATCTTGTAATGAAAATGATGTCATTTACCATAAAATAGTTACTTGAAGGTGCAAGACATGAGTTCATTGATAGAATTTACTTTCAAAAGATAAGATTCGGTGTGAAGATGATTTGAATTTTACATAGGTATGATCGTTATGTTCTTAGATATCGATAACCCCAACCATTTCAACTCTCTTATTGGATGTACAACATACAATCATAAATTATTGTTATGAAATTTATATCTAGACACATTGCAGTTCACATCATCCATCTAGGAAAACGTAGCTTTGAGCAATTGTGGTCTAGTTTATCCTAACCCTTGCCATATAACAACCATCTATGCAACTGTGTGAGGAGGGACATTTTGCATTTATTCTGGAAGGTTGTTATTGAAGGGTAAAAGTGCTTTTGGTCATCTGTACCTACTCATGAGTTGTAGCTATGTTTTATTGATTGCCCTACTCTTAATTGGCATGTTTCTATCAGATGATTCTGAGGTTCCGAAGTTATCATTCCTGGTACATTAAACATGTTCACTGTGATTGTAATTCCTTTCTGGTTTAGTCAGGTATGAGAATCTGTTAGGACCACTTTTAGTGTTTTGAGCTCAAACATTCGGCTTTCCTCATCTTTTAGCGATCGGGCATCCGATCCAAACATAAGACTTGATTGGAGTGCACTTCTTATTGAAAAATATTCTATTTTCACGACAAAGATTCACATTGCCAACCAATTTACTATGGTTGATGAGCAACTGGTTTCTTCTGATGATAACAATGGTGAAGGTGACACTGAGCAGCAAAAGCATATAAAATGGCTAGAAACAGTAAGTACAACTGAAAGCATGTCAGAATTGTACAATAAAGAAAAGACAAATAGTTAATTGTAGAGTTCATCCATATTAGAATATCTATGTAATTAAATGCTTTGTCCTATCTGCAGGTGTTCTATTTTCTTATTTCAGCTTTAAGGTCTGGGAGAGCATCAATTTTGACTGATGTCATTGTTGGTCTTCTCTATCCTGTTATTTCTCTGTAGGTATGGAAGCGATGTGTTTCTAATTGTCGTGGATGTTATTAACCTTTTGGTAGAAAAAATATTCAAGACATTAGTTAGTTGTTATTAGTCCATGTCTTTTTAATCTCAATTTTCTCTTTTTCCTGTGAAAAAATATATTAGAAAAAATTCATGTGCACAGTATTTGTAATTTTCCTAGGTTTCAAAATAATCTATAAAGAAACCCAAGGTAAGTGGACAAGTGATGACTATTTTTCCTGGAAATTTAAGTCATTACCACATGTGGAGAATACCCTAGACCATTATGCTATTGTGACAAGCACACTCGAGGACATTACCATGCATTCCTCCAATCGTTGGTGGAATAGCTCTTTCAAAGTTTCAATTTGATCAAGTTCCAAACAATGATGACCAGCATGTTGGGCCTAACATTCAAGGAAGTTACGTAATTACTAATTAGGTATTCTAACAGTAAGACAAAAATGATAAATGCAATCATAATCAACGATAATAGGAAGGGATCCCTTCAATAGTGATTCAATAATGCAGTTACCAACCATGACGTCTAACATTCGTCCCATCCATGGGAATCCACACTACAAAATTCCACAGCCTTAATGGCACATTCACTGATAAAATCAATGTCATTCGAGTATTTCTGCAGAAGCATATTGGTATTACTCAAAACATCCCTTGCATTAGTTGGTAATTCTACATTCTTGCCCTCGTTCTTCTTGGCGTCTCTTGACTTGTTATCTATAGTTACAATAGAAATAAAAATTCTCTGGACTTGGTGCCATAAATAAAAAAAACACGTCTACATAAAAAACTCATTTGCAACATTAAGACTGCAACCCCTTTGCTAACTAGTATTTATTATATCTGGCACTGAATATAGAATAATACATTAAGGGATAATAGAAAAATGACAAGAAAAATATTTCCCATGCTTCTATGAAGGGATGCATAACGGAAAAACTCACCACTTGAACACACTTGCCTTGACTCCTGAGAAGTCTTATCAAGTATCTCCATGACTATGCAGCAAACACATGAAAAGAGTAAATCTATTTGTGGGATGAACATACAAGAATAAATCGTCATGCAGAAAAGATTGAGATCCTACAGAAATTAGACTCCAGAAGGATGAAGAACGAGCATTGCTCAATCCAGTAAAGTACCTACTGGTTCAATGAGATAGCACTTGGAAAGATTTCATCAGATTCCTCGGCGTCATATATATTGAGTGATACATGCCTCAAATTCAAAGTAACATGGCTGGGCAGTGGCCGACAAACACTGTAAGAGCATATTCAATCATAAAAAGGAGCCAGATGTCATTTAAGTAGCATGCAAGATGAGAACTATTTTAACGTAGATAGCAGTAAAAGATCCAAAAGAGAGATGTCAGCAGATTTTAAATTTTGTAGGATCTGCTTTTAATGCAATTAAATTTCGTCCATAAACCTACCTTTATAAATGAAATCAAATATTCAAGCCCAATGTAAAACAATATGCAATATTCATTCACTTGAATGTTGTATCCTATTTCCAAATTCTATATATTCATCCAATAACTTGGATTTCTCTTCGTCCGGTATCAAAAATAATAACATGATATAACAAAGAACAAAAATAATAAAATAACTAAACAAAAAAAATACCCTACCTTTTACCTTTTAAGAGGTATCTGTAACAGGTCTAGAAAAGAAGTCCACTAGCTGAAGACAACACTTTTCAGGCCTTGAGGCCTTGAGTTGTTGCAAATGTTGAAGTATCTGCAATAGTATATGTAATGTTTTTTATTATTTTTAAATTTAATAAATTTATTTTGTTATGGCCCCAAACTCAACTATATTCACCCTCATCTCTAGGGGATGATTACACTATGATATATTGCACCCAAGATCAGATCATGTTACGCCCAATATTCATTAAACAATTAAAACTCAACAGTGTGGGGTGGAAATGCGAAGGTGGGTAACACTTTGGTGAGAATCGGCGGGGTAAGAACTCTAGCATATGTTATTCGGCCGAATAACTTTAATTATTCGGCCGAATAATTATAATTATTCGGCCGAATAATTAAGGTTATTCGGCCGAATAATATAGTATTTATTCGGCCGAATAATCTTTAACGGGCCACCGTCAAACTTAACGGAGGCCTCGGAATATGTGCCATGGGCTAGCCGGACGGAGCAAACTCACGGCGGTGTAAATAAGTGTTCGGCCGAATAATTGTTTGGCCGAACACTTGTTCGGCCGAATAATTGTTCGGCCGAACACTTGTTCGGCCGAACAATTATTCGGCCGAACAAGTGTTCGGCCGAACAATTATTCGGCATATAAGCTCTGTCCCGGCCCCTCTCCCGTCATTATCGTGGGGTCTTGTGGGGTCTTGTGGACCCCTTTCGGGTTGGTAGTTGTCTGTCCGCTCCGTCACCCCCGCTGCCCTTTCGCTCGTCCGCTTCGTCACCCCGCTGCCCTGTCGCTCGTCCGCTCCGTCACCCCCGCTGCCCTGTCGCCTGTTAGCTTCCCTATTGGTCGACGGCGTGTGTTTTCGACCTGTAAGCCTGTGTGTAATTGCGGCGTTCGTTGTTTAGCCACCCTGCATGCAGGTTATAATGTCTGCTGCTTGCTGCTTGCTGCTGGTAAGAGGTGGTGTTCTGGTGCGCAGGGACGATTCGGCATAGACTGCAGGTATTCAACATTTTGTTTGCTGCTTGCTTGCTGTTTGCTGCTTGCTTGTTGTTTGCTGTTTGCTTGCTGTTTGCTGCTTGCTGCTTGCTGCTTGCTGTTTGCTGCTTGCCTTATACTTTTGCTGTTTCCTGCTTGCTTGTAGGGCTTCACAGTTACGGGTGGTTGAAGGTATCGTTTCGTTTTTCTGGTTTTCGGCTTTAAGTGGTGGTGTTCTGGCGCGCATGGAGGATTCGGCATAGACCGCAGGTATCGTTTCGTTTTTCTGTTTTATCGCTATTTTTTGTTGCTAAAATGTTATTGATCTTATGCAGGTCTCCCAGTTCGTCTGCTACGGCTGCTCTGTTCCGGGTGGAAGAAATTTTATCTGCGCTGTTGTCCGAAAGATTTCAGGTCGTGCTCATTTGTTTTGGCTGCGTTTTAGAGGTAAGGTGGATAATCCTTTTAATTCCCGTTTATATAAACTTTTTTTAATCGTTTTGTACTTCCCATAGTCTCTGTATATTGCACTCTGCCCAACTGGGCAGAGGCCATGGACTCTGTCCAACTGGGCAGAGTCCATGGACTCTGCCCAGTTGGACAGAGTCTTTAAATTTAAATATAAAGAAATTTTTTGAGTACTTTTTTAAATTGTTTTATTTGGCCGTGTTTAGAAAAGAAATTAACATTAATTTTAATTTGAAAGAACATTTGTAAGTTGTATGTAGGCTTGTTTTACTTTTGAACTCTGTCGACTCGTTTAAGTTGACAGAGTTCATGAACTCTGTCGACTCGTCTAAGTTGACAGAGTTCATGAACTCTGTCGACTCGTCTAAGTTGACAGAGCTCAGATATTAATTATATTATCTACTTTGGCAATAGATAGTTCAGATAGAAACAAATTTCAGATAGTTCAATTTTATTTTTGATAGAACAACAATGTAAATGGACTTGAGGTATAAGGAAACTAAAGACATGAATAGATTTCAATTTATAAGTATTATACTAAGTCTTATGTAATTTAACAATGATGACATGAACTCTGTCAACTAAAAGACATGTTGACAGAGTTCATGAACTCTGTCAACATGTCTTAGTTGACAGAGTTCATGAACTCTGTCAACCTGTCTTAGTTGACAGAGTTCATGAACTCTGTCAACATGTTTTAGTTTAGCTTAGATACACAGTCTATTTTTGAGAAAACAATAATTTAAATGGATTTTATGTAAAAGGGAACTATAGACATTAATAGGTTTTAATCTGAGTGTATTACAGTAAGTTTTATAAAATACTAGGTGATGTTATGTCAGAATGGTTCGAGTTTTATTCTAGTAAAGGTGGTAAACTGGTATTCTGTTTTCTTTTGTTTGCAACATGGCTGGCTTGGAGAACATAATACCAAGAATTGTTACCATTATTAGATTGAAATTAAAGATCATTGTCAAACGAGGCCAATTTGAGAAACATGAAATTTAACTCAATCATAATACTTAACAGTAAGTTTTTTTTGTTCTATGGGACAATGAGATTATTTGTAGATATAACTTATGTCTAGAGTAATAAAATTTCTGGTTTAAATTTGTAGTTTAAGAAATTGAAAACGATTATCAAATGGAAAATTTTGAAAACATAAAACATGAATTGTGAATTTTTATTTTATTGTCAATAATGAAAATATTTTCAAGACTTAATTTATGTTTCAGATATTAAGTTGTATTAAGAAGGTGAGAGAGATTCATGATTTATGCTTTAGGTATTAAGTTATGTATTAAGAAGGTAAAAGAGAAATTCATGATTTATGTTTTAGGTATTAAGTTATGTAGTGAAGAGGTTAAATAGATTCATGATTTATGTTTTAGGTATTAAGTTATGTATGAAGAAGGTAAAAGAGATTCATGAACTAATACACATAAAAAAAAACCTATTATTTAGTACTTAACTATATTGGTTCCATTCATTTTAAACATCAAAAACACCTTAAAGATTGGTACATTAATTCATCATGATGATAAATTAGGTAAATCTAGGTACTTGTTAAATAACTTAGTCTATTAAGTAGTTGGTTTTTAGAGTTCATAGATTTAACTTGTAGGATTTGAATATGTAATTAGTTGATTTGTCTTTAGGTGTAGGCATTATATATCAAATGGAAAGAGAGGATTCTTTAAGGCGAAAGCGTAGGAGGTCTTCACAATCTTCTGGCGTAGGTGGTACGAGTGATAATCGGAGGTTGTCAACCTCTCCTCGGGACTCTAATTTATTGTATAGTTCACACCGACAAGGTGAAAGGGGTACAAATGATTCCCCTGTATCTTCTATGGGAGAACGTCGATCTCGACCCTCTATTGGTACATATGAATATCGATCTTTGGACATTTATATATATGCAAATTGTTTTTTTGAGAGTGCAAAATTTGTAGTTGTGTTTAAACTAGACTTTGTCATTTGAAGCAGAGGATGGTTCGGAAGATGCTCCTAATTCTATAGGGAGGGAGACAGGGCAAACGAGGGAGACGGATGACGATGCAGAGCAAGGTTCTCAAGAGGCTCACCATTCGGCACGAGGTGATGAAGGTAGAGCTAGGACACAATATGTTGAATTAACTGAGGGTTGTACACCCACTACGACATATCCATCTGATCTACCTCGGGAGCTTCCATGGGAAGGTGGTAATCATCAAATGACTCTTGAAAGATGTAGATCTCACTATGAAAAGTTGCAAAATGATTTGTCTACTATGGATCTTCCTCCGGAGAGTAAACAAAGTTTGGAGATTGTCTTGGGATCATTGCAAAACTTCATTCAAGCATATGAGAATCTTGGGCCGACTACAGATGGTTTTGTAGATTTGATGCGAAGACGAAGGGATCAAGTGATGGGTCCAGACAAATGGGATGTTGTGAAAGAAAGAGTGACAAGAGAGCAGGCCAAATCAATGTTTAATTTCAAAGAAGGTTTGAAAAAGGATATGTTGAAAGTGCAATATTTCAAACATCCTCATCTGGCACACTTACTTTATGATCGGTTTCTTGCTGCCTATGGTCGTTTTCCATGGAACGATGAGGTTTCTCAGTATTTTGCTAGATTTTTTTATGCCGAGTTTTTTTTAAATATGAAGCCAGATTATACTGATGTTCATTCAAAATTTTATGGAGTTGGGAAGGGTCGAATATATGATCGAGAGGGTGCACATAGAGATCCTGCAACTCTTAGACCTCCACCCCAGATATCTCGTCCACCTAGGTTGGTGGCATTAAAATCAGAGATGGAGCCCACATCTCAACTTGGGACGACAGCAAGGAATTTTGTTGGTGATGGGCTATCATCAGTATTAGTGGGAGTAGATGTGGGGTTGGTTAGAGAAAGGGCTCGTTCTGCTATTCGTCAAAAGTTTGTTTATAAAACTGATGATGAAATAGATGGAATGAGCATTGAAGATGTCAGGGCATATGCAAAGATTTGTCGTGACTTAGCAGCAAATGTTATATCCAACGACACATCGAGTTTGGGAGAGGTTCGTTGACTACATGATATGATTTGATTTGAATTAAATATTTTATTTATCTTGATTTTATTTTTTTTGTTACCTTATCATAGGTACATTATGTAAATGTTTAAATTGGTTGCAGTTTTCAAGAATGATGAACGAAAATTCTTTTCACATTTCAACTAGCGGAAATGTAGGGAGAGAGGTACATATTTATTATCAACATATTTGTACTTATGTTTGAATTTGATATATATATATATATAAATTATTATTTTTTGAATGATAATTTAACTGTGTATTTTATTGTTAATTTGACTCATCCATGCAGGTTTCTTTAGATACCAACTTTATAAATGATTTACCATCTATTGTGAGCTAATGTTTTTTAAATTTTTTGTTTGAGTTTTTAAGTTTTTATTGGTATAGTAATTTTTTTGTTTTGTATTATATGTTTTATTTATTAATACAATTTAAATTTTAGGGTGGAGATATCGGTTCTTTGCTTAATGATGCAGATATTGGTAGAGAGGTAATTTCATTGATTGCTTTAATTTTGCTTTAATTTTGTTTTAATTTTGTTTACTGTTTTAATATTTTAATTTTTGTGGATTTAGATTTATGAGATTCATAAATTGATTTTATATATGGATTGCAGCTTGGGTCTCTCAAATCTTTTGGAGGCAAAGGAAAAAGTCTTTTGGAGGATGGTGGTGGACAAGCATTTGGAGAATTTGATGTAATATTGTTAATATTTGAATTGTATTTTGATATATTAGTTTAATATTTTAATTTTTTGATTATAGTTTAAGTAATTTAAATGATATGAACATAATTTTTTTTTACACATGTTGCAGGGAGGGTTGAGTCCAGGGAGAGGCTTGAGTGGAGGAGGGGGAGGCCCGAGTGGAGGATAGCACAGACATTTTAATTTTATAGTTCATGGTGTCCACTATTTTTTGTTGTTGATATGCATTTAGATTGGAAACATTTGTCTTGGACATGTTGAGGAGGTTTATTTTTGGACGAGATATATACATGTTCATGATTTTTTTTTGGAGATTATATACATATAAATTTTGAACTTACATATTTCGTGAATCATGGCTTTTAAATGATTTCTAAGTTTATTTTTGTTTATTTGACATATTTGGTGTTAAATTTAGTTTAAAATATGTATTTGCATGTTTGAATGAATGTTTGAATGAATGAATATATGTAAAACTGAATGTTAAGAAACATGACATTCTTGAATATTATTAAGTTTAAGAAATGTTATTTAGGAAGTTTAAAAATGGATAAACATATTAGGTTTAAAGTTCATAAATGAGGAAGTTTTGATTGAAGTTTTAAAGGAAATTTTTAAAAGTGGATGTTCACATATAGGTTTAGAGTTTATAAATGAGGAAGTTATAATTGTTCGACATGAATGAATGATAGGTTTAGAGTTTATAAATGAAATTCAAGTAACCTGTTGAATGTTATTTTCAAGGATGTTATGAAGTTTTAGGAATGTTAGAAGATTATAGAAATAGTTGTTCGACATTCAAATGAATGATAGGTTTAAAGTTTATAAATCAGGAAGTATAAAAGTGATTACATTCAAACTTTAGAGATGTTAGGAAGTTCAAGAATGTTTGAAGTTTTAATGAAAATATGGATGAAATATAAAGTTTAAAAATGAAATTCAAGTAAGGTTGAATGTTATTTTCAAGGATGTTATGAAGTTTTAGGAATGATGTTAGAAGTTTTAGGAATGTTAGAAGTCTATAAAAATATGGAAGAAATAGAAAGTTTAAGAATGTTATATAAAGTTTTAGAGAATGATAGAAGTTTTGATAAAAATATTGTCTTTGAATGTTAGAATGTTTAGAAATGGTAGAAGTTTTCGTACATATCGACGAATCAGGAAGATTAAAAGTGATTACTCTAAACTTTAGAGATGTTAGCAAGTTCAAGAATGTTTGAAGTTTTGATGAAAATACATGGATGAAATATAAAGTTTAAAAATGAAATTTAAGTTTGAATTTTCAAGGATGTTATGAAGTTTTAGGAATGTTAGAAAGTTGATAGAAATATGGAAAAAATAGAAAGTTTAGGAATGTTAAATATAAGTTTTAATAGAAAATATGGATGGATTAGGATGTTTTAAAGCAAATATATGTTAAGTTCAAATTTTGATATAATGGATTTTTAATTAATTTAATTTTTATTTACAATGTTCAGGTACATTTGATGCGGCTGAAATCATGGCAAATGGGGGTAACGGTTTTTTGTTTTTTAATCATAAGCGAAGATTCCAGGATTGTGAAGTTTGCGTTAAATTAGAGCAATGATTTTAAACAACAATTTGATGAATTTTCATTGATTTGTTGTAAATAATCATTTCTCTAATTTAACATAAGCTTCACAATCCTGGAATCCTTGCTTGTGATTAAAAATCAACTGATCGTTATCTCCATTTGCCATGATTTCAGTTATGTGAATTTGCACAAGCGATATTTTAAATTAAAGATTTGGGACGGAGAACTTGGTGACAATTTTAAGACATCTATTTAAGATTATATTTATGGTGAAGTATGTATTAAAGAAACATGTTCGATGGATTAAAATAATACAAAATTTAATAGGTCTTTTTGTGAATTTTTGTTACTATCAATCAATCAAAAGTAAAAATTCGGGGCGGAGTGGGGATAGCCACATCCGTTATCTCATCCCTTAGTGGTCTAATAGACATATGGGGACCCGAATAAAGTACTTTTGAATTTACAAATTATATTTGAATTCATTTTTAAGCATGTTAAAGTACAACCATTTAAGTTTTCGTGTTAGTGGTCATTCAAGAAAATATTCATAAAATTTCAATGAAAAAATAAACCATTTAAGCTTTTGTGTTAGTTGTCATTCAAGAAAATATTCATAAAATCTCAGTGAAAAAATATACTGTGCACAACAATTTTGATAATTGGACAAAAAATATATTGCACACAACAATTGATATGGACAAAAATATAGATCAATTTATTTTTGATATGTAGTTAAAAACATCGCAATGGAATACCATCTTCAACTATTCGTTCATGGTCACATATGGATAGTTTCCATTTTTTGGTTTTTAACTGTTTTTTTGATGGAACTTGTATCAATTTTATTCGAGATGCACATACTAAATGACTATATTGACAACATATAACATCGGGTTCATAATCTTGGAAGTAGACATAACTTTTAGTCATATGCGTCTGCTGAAAAAAGTAGCCTTTTAAAATGATGGATCCTCTTTCGTATGTATATCCGTTGTCGTTGTAGTCCTCCAATAATTTCATTTTTCCTTCTGTGCATCGCATCAAATAATATTTGACATTTTCGTTGTTGTCTATAGGTGCAATCACAGCGAAAACATCTCCTGTGCAAGTTATGATTGGTGTTAGCGTATTTAAATGAATTGAATCAAGACTACTTATGGCGAAGGATTAGAATGAACAATTGATTAAAAAGTCAAAAACAAGTTTATTACCTTCTCTTACGAGATCTGAAATTCTATCGCCATCAGACGATATTGCTATTTCTTCTGATTCTAATTCTTCAACACTTGCCAGTGGCATTTTTCCTTTTGGATTAATCTCTGTGTGTCTCCAAGCTTTTACGTAGTTGTTTGTTATGTTTTCACAAACTTCTGTAGACTCGACATTTTCAATGCAAATATGACAAAAGCATGATTGCTTTCTACTGTCAAATGCAAACACGTTGTGAAATGATTTTGT